>JADGJL010000007.1:0-199253 GCA_027600665.1 Irineochytrium annulatum
GTCCTGAGCCAGGATCAAACTCTCCAATAAAGTATTGAAAAGAGCGATAAGCTCATTTTGAATCTGACGAGATTAAAAATCTCATTTGTGCTCCAGTCGATCCAAGCCAAGGCTTGTCTCAAACTTTCGCGTTCATTCTGCAAGCAGAATGTTTACTCACTCGTTGTTCAGTTTTCAAAGATCAAACTTGTTTCGTTACCGAATGTCGTTCTCTTCAGCAACTCTTATATAATATCATGTCCGGACCAACTTTGCAAGCTCTTTTTTCAAGTTTCTTTCGAAGCTTAATCCATTCGCTTGCCGCACCGTGTTTCTCATGTTTTCTTGGCCGGACTAATAATATATCACGCCAGATCATCAATTGCAACACTTTATTAAAAATACTTATTTGTTGTAGCCCTTCTTGGCTCATCATCTTTCTCTTCATTAATAAAATATGTATAGACACATATTTATGAGTGTATAAGATTCATTTCCACTTCAAACATAATATTAGCCCACATTTATAATAGACTGTAAGCAGCCATAACAAATGAGGGCTAATATACTCACTTTTGAACGATATCCTTTAATCCTTTCAAAAACCGACTGGAAGCATAACAGATCTGACCGTTCACCATCTGAATCTCCCTCGTGGCAAAATCAATTTCTGAAATATTATCTTTATTCACTACATACGAGTTATGACAACGATAAAACCTGCTGTCCATCTCAAGTAAAGCTTTCAATTTTCCATAGAACTCAACTTGACGATTTTTAGCATGAAGAATCACTTTATGTAATTGCGGAGAGGTTTCAAAAAATAAAATATCGTTGTACTCAATACTGATGACTTTATCTCCAGACTTTGTTTGAAAAATTTTACGACTGTTTTGTTTATTTTGAACATATCGCTGATTTGCCGTATTAATACATTCGATAACCCGTTTTTGTATATCAGTGAAATTATCTTTTGTAATATAGTCCATTGCTTCTACTTTATAAGTAAATGTTAAATAGGTCAGCTCTGAATGTGTCGTCACAAATACTATGGCTCCCTGAGTATCATATTGACGAATTTCCGCTCCGAGTGCAATTCCACTCTTCTCTTCCTGAATGTCTACATCCAAAAAATATAGACCTGTTGTATTATTTTGCTGGAGATATTCAATAATATCATTAGAATGTGCAGTAGAGACAACAACCTTCATATCTAAGTTCTCTATCATAATATAGTCCGTGACATATTTGGTTAAACGTTTGCGTTGTTCTTCATCATCTTCACAAATAAAAATCTCCAGCATGCCCTTCCCCCCACTTAAACTGAGTTATCCTAATATCACACTGCTCGCAGATCTATTGGCATCACTATTGAACGAGGGCTCGAGCACTTCTAATATTTGAATAAATGTCTTTTCTTTGCGCTCCGTATCCAAAGCAACGCCCTTGCACTGTGAAACCATCTCTTTTAAGTTGCTAAGACCAAGTCCACGATTGTTGCCTTTGGTTGAGAAGCCCTTTTCAAAAAGTTTATATAATGCAGGAGTTTCCTCTCTACAACTGTTCATAACCACAATTAATATGCCTCTTTCGTTACGAATCAGTGCTAAATTCACAATCGGTTCGTCACAATGAATCGCTTCTTCGATAGCATTATCTAGCAAAATCCCTACACATCGGCATAATTGAATGGAATCCATATTGATGTGCTCAATAGGCTCAATCACCTCAATTACCGCATCAATGTTCAACTCTTGTGCTTTAATCATCTTGGCAGATATGACACCTTTTAATTCCTGTACTTTCAGATTATGTAACGGCCCTAACTTGTATGTATTAGACTGCATCCCTTGGCTTATTGGCATAATCTTTTTTTCAAAGTAAATTTGTAACTGTTCCATATCTTTATTTCGAATAAATTCAGACATACTCAGAAGAATATTAATATAATCATGTCGGAATTTCTGCATGTCAGTATATAAGTGTTCCAGATTTTCCGTGTACTCTGTTAATTGTTCATACTGTTCCTGTCGATTCTGAAGTGCCGACTCTTTCATAACTGTTCGAGTTAATGCAACGAAAACTCCAATTAACAATGCAAAATAGAATATAAAAAGAATACTATTCGCTTGAATGTTCTCATCGGAAAAACCTTGTCGTTGTCCTATCCATATGTTTATATAAAAAATCACAACAGTAAAAAAAGATAGTACCGTTAGGTATAGACCATATCTTTTTAAAAAGATATCATGATTACTCCACTTCATAAGTAATACCCTAACTATTGCGCTCATTAGAAATGTTAAAAGCATAATTCCGGTCACAGAGAGTAACATATAGAACGGATTATTTTGAAGAGATACATTAGAACCGCCAATAACCCTGATATTTATTACACCACATATGTAGTCGCTTATAACCATAAAAATAAGCGTAATCGTAGGAATTAGAAAGCTAAGAATGAACTTTCTCAATTTGTAATACACACATAACATTAGAAATAATAAAACTACAAAACTACTTGCTGATCCCATAACTAAAAAAAAGAAATATCCTAGAAGGATTGAAACAGTAACCATAAAAGCAATATACTTCCGACTAAATTGATTCTTCAACATGATAGGAATAGACAAACTAAAAGTTACCATTTGAATTATAGAACCAATAATCAGCAACATTATCAATTACCCTTCTCTCTATGTGATAAAGATTGAGCGATTCTTGCCTGAATAAATTCTGAATCATTAACAAAAATTAGCAGGAGTTCATAATCATGATTATATGAAATAATATAAAATTTATCAACAAAATAGTCTATCTTACTGTTTCACCAGTCCATAGCTGGGTACAAAGTAAGATAGACTATTAGGATAAATCAGGTAATATTTAACTACTCCTTATTACTCAACAACAATTCGCTCGGGATTTTAGACTCATAATTAAAAAGTGAACAGCTCGTTTCCATCGCTATCTCTCCACTTTTAATCGCCATTACCTCCATTGATTTCGCTACATTATTCTTAAATCCGTCCAACAGCATCTGTTTCATATTTTTCATAATTTCTAACACTCCTCTTAAGTATTTTGTATGTTACGGGAAGAATTGAAATGATCTGTAACAACATGCCTGTCATCATTAATGTTTTCACCGTATGACTTGGACATAAAAGTGCAATTAAAGTGAGAATTACTGCCGTTCGTACAGAAGCCATTCTCAGTTTCTTTCTTCTCTTCGCTCCAAGAAGTGGGAATTTGTCAGTATCTGCTGGCGCATATCGATACAAAAGCACTGCAGAGATCAATCCAGTAATTAAAACCATATCGTTGCCAATCATTATGTATGAGCATATGTAAGGTAAACCAACGAATAACATGACGCTGATCATGCTGCATCTGAAGCTTGTACTGGCATGCAATCCAAATGATATTCGACGGACAGCATAATATGTAGCATGTACAATTAACGTTTCCAGAAGCATATTGAATAAGAGAGCCAGACCATAGACCAAAACACTTTTCATGGTATTAATCAATAACGTTTCAATACCAAGCTTCATCTTTAAGTATCGAATGTGTTCTCCATCACGCTCCTTGTTAATCCATAGTGCAATCTTACTAGCCAATGATTCCGTTAAGCTGGTATGTACTGCGGGTTGTTCTTGTATGTTGATCACCTCTCTGGTACTAATTATAGGGGAGTAAAGACCTATACATCCGTTCCCTTCCTACTATTGATTCTTTCCGTCACAAACGTACATGATCTGCCTTTACCTATGTCATAAGCGCTTCATAATGTCACGTAACTGCATGAAAAGACAAAACCACCACGATTTCGTAGTCTGTACGACTACTAACCGTGGTGGTTTTTCTATTTTTTGATTCAGGAAGCAATGAGTAATCTCAGTACCTCCCTTATATCAACTTTTTGCGGTACAACCAAACTACATATTTCTTTATCATCTTTCATAAAGCTATAACCTGTAAGGAACGGAAATCGTTTGAATTGTATACGAAACACTTCTTGTCCATGTATTAATTCTGAAACAACTTCACTTATCTCATAGATTGAATAATCAGCTAGAAGTCCCATTTTCAACGCTTTCCCCAGTGCCTCTTTACAACTGAAGAATATATAGGCAAATTGTAAAGCTGGGTAAAGATGTTCTATAAGTTTTTTCTCGGCCTCACTAAGCATCTCTGCAATCGGGATATCTGAACGTATGGTCTCTATATCAACTCCGACTACGTTATCCTTGCTGTATAGTACAGAAAGAGCATACGTCTTAGAGTGACTTAATCCCACTTCGAACAGATTGTCATGAATCAGCGGAAAACGCAGACTCCCATATTCAACAGAGATATTATTCATCTCCCCATGATATGAGGGAAATTGATCCTTCAGATTTTTTTTAATAGCATATCGCCCGACCAGAAACTCTTTCCTTCTGCCTTCATTGGTTATGTTATCGTATATTTCATGCTCATAAGGACTCAAGATGTCGTCAGCCTCAATCTCTTGCTCACTAATAGCAATCAGATTTGGAGTAATCATACGCATTCACCTCAATGTGCCAGCATTCTTGATTTGAAATGCAACATATAGAGCACTAGCAAATCAATGATAAAACCTGCATTTACCAACATTATAAATCCAAGATAAATACTCTGGCCGATAGAATCAATTGGGAATTTAACAAGAATAACTGCTGAGATCAAGAGACTCACGGCTGCACACCAAGGTACTACTTTTGAAGATCTATAATGAACTTTACGATAGAGCCCCATAGCAATCATCAATATACCGGGAAGAAGCAGTGACTCCTGTATATTGAAAAAGTTAACATCACCATTTCCAAACGTATACACGGGGAGTTTTATACACAACAGAATACCTGTAATAATTAATAGATTGTCTATCCATTTACGATGTTTTCCAAGCATGATGGCAAACCAGGCTGTAAAAATATTCAGGTAGGATAAGGTAATAACGAATAATGAGAACACAATTCCCCCAATGAACCAATACGTTTCCGACGGAAGAAACTGATCCTTTCCTACATAATGGAGAAAAAGAGCAATGTAGATGCCCACTACAATCAGTTTTAATCCCCAGTACCACTTCATGCTTCCCGTGAATGTTTTCCTAAATGAAGGGTCTTGACCTGCATGATGCAGTTCATACTTTCGGAGCAGAAAATCATAAATTGTACGCTGCATCATATTCTTCTCCTAACATTTTGGTAATCTCATTGACTGTCGGATTCTCAATAATATCAAAGAAACTGAGATCACTGTGGAACGAATGATTAATCTCTCTTGCAATCTCCCAGATCGTAATTGAATCGATGGCGAACTCAAACAAATTGGTCTGTTCAGTGATGTCCGCATTCAAATACCGCTGTAAAATTCGAATAAGTCTTTTCGTTTTGGTAATAAAATAATGCTCATACAACGTTTTAGTATCGGTCTTCCCGTTCCCTGTCAAAGGCAATTCGCTAACATAAGCTATTTTGGACGGGATCATGTAAATAGGAAGCAATCGTTTTAGTTGGCTAGCTATATTTTCTTGGCGTGTTGTAACAGCAAGGTAGATTTTTTTATCCTGAACAAAAGCATGACAGTTGGAGATACCCAACGACTTTACAGTAGATTCGATTTCCTGAAGATCAATGCGGTAACCATTAATTTTAACCTGGGTATCTTTTCTTCCCATATAGATTATTCGGCCGTCTGCATTCACTCTTACAAGGTCACCCGTCTTATACACAGGTAGGCCATTCCAGCTAATAAAAGATTCCATCGTCTTCTCGGGGTTACCAAGGTATCCTAAGGCTACTCCCTCTCCCGCTGCGTAAAGTTCCCCTTCATTACTCATCTCACCTTGCTCATTAACGATATATACTTCCGTTCCGAAAATTGGCGTTCCTATTGCAATCTCGTCCACAGAACCTTCCATTACATCTAGTGTAGTGAAAACAGTGTTCTCCGTAGGACCGTATCCGTTAATAACTTTCGTAAATGGCAGGACCTTCTCCACATGTGACAAGCTTAGCTGCTCCCCGCCCACAATAACATGACTTAATTTCTTGAACATTTCAGGTTTTTTATCCACCCAAAAATTAAACAAGGAACTCGTTATCCACATGATATCTATTTCTTGTTGAATTCGTTTTTCAACCAGATAAATGTTCAGAACCTCTGTTTTGGAAAGTAGCGCAATGGTCATGCCACTAAGCAATCCCCCCCAGATCTCAATAATTGAAGCATCAAATTCCAGAGGACTGATATGAGAGATGGTCTTAGCTGCGTCCCATCCCAAACGATCTTCATGCAATAATCGCACCACTCCACGATCAGGAATTCCCACTGCCTTGGGAAGGGATGTTGTTCCCGATGTGAAAATGACATAACACATTTGATCCTCTGTTCTCGTTACACCTGACCACTCTTCCATCCTTTGATGATCTACCTCAAAAACAGATTCAATGGTTATCTTAATGTCCAGTGTTTGTCTCATATACTCCTTACGAGTCTCTGGATAGTCTTTATTAATAACCGTATATGCTGCACCATGTTTTAATATGGCGATCATTGCAGCAATAGCTTCTATGCTTCTCTCCAGTTCAATAGCAACAATATCATTAACGGATACCCCTTTTTCTTCTAGCCAGTCATAGTACTGGTTCGACAATGCATTCAATTCTCCATAAGTAACCATACGATTCGTTTCGGAAATGGCAATCTTGTTCTTATACATCTCCACGCTTTGCTGAAGCATTCCAAGTAAACTCATATTCTAACCCCTCCTCAGATAATGGTCTTATTTGAATTAGTAATAAAATCAATAACATCCAGACTGACTTGATTCTGGTGGTCATATAAGAAGAAATGTCCAGAAGGGTAGAAATGATACTGTACATCATTCTCGGAAAGGTCTGTCCAATAATCTTCATCGGCGACAGACAGATCCTGCTGACCTAGAAAAACAGCAATTTGAACTTTTTCATCAAATGTATAGCTCTGATAGTTGTTGACGACATTGTACGTATTCACTGCATTAATGTCATGGCGAAGTGCTGGCAGAAACAGCTTACGCATCTGTGCAGAATCAAACTGCCTTTCTTTAATCAATCCGTAATGTTTGCAGCGTAGAAGAAGTTCCTCATCTCCTGATAAATCCTCATTTCGAATATCTATTCGATGAGGCGGAGTAGCGGCCATAAAAATCAGTTTGACTATGTTGTAGCCTTCCCTGATTAGCATTTGTGCAACTTCATAGGCAACAATTGAACCCATACTGTATCCAAGCAACATGATTTCTTCTTCTTTATTCATTGTTGCTGTAATTCTCATGTATAGATCGGCCGCATTCTCTTGAATGGACTGATACGCTGTCTCAGAAAACCGTCTCCCATGCCCAGCATATTCCACAGACATGATCTGCATATGGGGATACTTGTTTTTGATCTGATTTTGTAGTTCAACAAATACATTTACATGAGCTCCAGCATAAGGAAAACATATCAGTTGCATGTCTATTTCCTCCTCTATCCTTCATCAGCATCCATATGAATGACTAAGTTATACACGTTGCCATGCATTGAATACATGGGCATTGTAATCCAATGATAGTCATTCACTTGAGTCGTCCATTGATCCGGTTCTATCTTGCCTATATAGGAGTTGGGCTGAGTAACACCACTTCCCTGTAACTCTGTGTTATTTTTCTTCGATTCCAGCAAACGACATAATCCTATTAGTCCATAGTATCCAATCATGTATTGAGCATGCTGTTTGAGATATCCTCCCTTTAAACCAGGGAATACCTTCTGTACATTTTTCAAACAGGAAAACTCAGCAGTATCATCGATCTCATTAGCTCTTCCATACAGGTCCATAAATATCTCATCTGTAGGAAGTACCCCGGCATCTGCCAGAGATTGAAGCACCAGTTTTTTAACTGCATTGCGATTAATTACAGGACTTCCCATAGTGCCTGCGGTGATATCTTTAATCTCAGCAAGAATGTGATCTCCATCTGCAAGGGCTTGCTGCCTTTCTTTAATTAGAAAGGCAACGCCTCCTTCTGAAAAATAGTGCCCCGAAGCACCTTGTTCGAATGGTTGAGTGAATCGATCAGAACCAAACCCAAAGTTGGATAACTCATGGGGGAATGGCATCGTACTAGCGCAAGAACCACCGACCAAGGCTGTGTTAAACTTCCCCTTTTTAACGGCGTTATACCCGCTATATAAAGCCCCTATACCTGAAGTTGATGCTTCGCTTACCATCTGAATTGCTGGCGGCCTGGATAAACGTAGCATTTTCAGATATGCCAACGGATCAAGTAACTCTATAGCCTTCATGAAATCAACGCCCTGCATTCCCAAATAGGCCGATTTGGATATCAAGTCTGTTTGTGCACTTCCGTTGGATACCAACACATCGTGCTTCGTTGTCACGACATTCTGATTGATGAGCGACTGAAACAACGATAGTGTGATTCTTTCACTGGAGAGCAAATATGTTGTTTTTTCCTCATCTATGCCTTCTAAAGCAAATCTTTCTTCAATGGATGGATAGAAAATCCCATCGAATGAGCTAGCTCCGTGGAAATCTTGACTAAAGCGCACGCTCAACTGCTCTATTCTATTTTCCCAGAGCTTGTCCTTGCTATGGAGAAGCTGCTTCGCTTGCGAATCATCCTTCGCCGGCATATCCCAACGGTAGTCTACTATGACGACACGAGAACTGGATTTACTCATGCTGCAGCCTCTTCCATCAGCTCTTTCACATATTCACTTAACTGCACAATCGTCGGGTAGATAAATACATCAGCAACCTCTATATCAATGTTAAACTGCTCTGCAATAGGCCCGTAAATGCCAAATGCTTTGAGAGAATCTCCACCCAGATCGGTAAAGCTCTTATGCACATCAATCTCATTAAGATCAAGCACCGAAGCAAATACGACGGTAACAAACTTCTCAATATCATCCTGACGATCCGTCCCTGTTACAGTTAAAGAACCATAATCCTTGATCTGATAAGGACGAGCCTCCTCCTCTTCCCCTTCCACATTAGTTCGAGTTTTCCCATCACTGTAACCGCTTGGTAACTGGATATATGCACCTAAATATTCTTCGACCTTGGATGTGTTAAATTCACCTGCAATAAAACCGGAGTCTCCCGCATGAAGTGAAAGTTTAATATATTCTCTGCCCTCCATGTTAGTAACAGATTTCATTAAGAGATGTTCATCCGCGGCATCCAGATCTCCGAAATTAAGGGCCATTCCCGTTTCTTTCCATCCCGGCCACTGTATTGCTGTTATTAACGAATCAGATAGTGCCGTCCCTTCCAAAAATGCATTAGCCACGGTATAAGAGAACTGGCCGGCAGAACCTGTAATTGTAGTCATTGAAGAACTGGTAACAAAGAATTGTAACTTGTCTGCGTCGACATACTTTTGGAGCAAAAGTGTACCCGTAACCTTTGGTGCTATAATATTTTTGAATTCATCCTCCGTTTTGGAGAACAACATGCCTTCCTCTGGAACTCCCGCCAAATGAATAATTCCAGCTATATTATATTTCCCTTGAATTCTAGTTATAGTTGTCTGTACCTCAGACTCATGTGAAATATCGCAAGGGTAGAACTCCAGGTCAGCCCCTTTAGATATCAGCTTATTCAATTTATTTAGTTTGCTGTCTTCATATGGTGTGCGTTCTTGTTTGGAAGCGAGGGCTGCTTGGATATCTGTACGTCCCAATACCGCTATGTGTACTTCGGCATTCACATCGAGTAGCTGCTCAATATATTCAAGCCCGATACCCCCGTAACCCCCTGTGACAATAACGCAGTCATCCTTCAACAAGTCTACAGATCTATGCTTCAAATCTTTATTTTCGATGAGAGATTCTTCGTATATGATTCCATCATTAACAATGACTTTTTTACCGTCCAGTTCACTGCGAGCAGCGACCTTTAACAACTCGGTAATATTAAACTCGGAGATCTGAATCATTTGTGTGGTGAAACCCGTATTCTCCATACCCACAATCCGACCTGAACTCAGCATTGCATATTGAAGCGGGTTAACTTGAAGCTCGTCTTTCTTCAAAGCAAGACCCTGATCAGCTGCAAAAATTAATTTACCGCCTCTCTTGATGAACTTGTTAGCTGTCTTGGCGAATAGGAAGTACTTCATCATCTCATCTTCAATTTTCCCGGGATCAGACATGTCCAATCCAATCCACGGTGCATAAACTACCAGATCATATCTAACCCCTGTTGTTATCTGATCTAATTGTTCATAATTCACATGAGTTATTGTAGAAGATTCAGGCGTTGAAACCAGATCATTGCTTATCAGCAACACTTGTTTGTCTACCCAATGTTCTTCTTCTCCACCTGTAAACTCAACCGTTGAACGTCCCCACCCAATAGTATGAAGATACGGCTTAAATAACATATTGGCAAAAGACTTCATAACATATTTATCTACATAAGCAACTAGATCCCCCTGATCATTGTACACATGGATGTGCGCAGTGATTACATCATGATCACCGGTAATGTCATAAAGAAGTTCGGTGACGGAATACATCTTCTTGGTGAATCTTACTCCTGTATAGGTAAACCGACCATAAGATAAGGGAAGATATGTCTTCTGGCGAGCCTGAGCCCGTTCATACACCATAGCCCCCAGAATTCCATCCAACATGGAAGGGTGCAGATGGTAGGCGTCAAGATCTTCAAGGAACTCCTCTTGCAGATCAAGTGAGAGAAGCAATTTGGAATCGGCCATATGAACCATCCGGAAGTCCTGAGCGATAAAGTTCCAACGTCCTTTGAAGAAGTTATTTTCCTCTTCTGTACTTCCCATCGTTGTAGGTTTCAATTGATTCTTTACCTCTGAGGACAAATCAAGCTTATGCTTCTCCATTACTTCCTGAGGTTTAAGTGTAAAGACCGCATGAGTCGTATACTGCTCCAGATCATCATTCTCGTACGAGAGAACCTCAATATCCAGTTGCTTAGCAGACAGCTTGTTAACATGAATCAGGAAACGTTTATCTGTTTTATCATCGAGCTGAATCAGATTTTTGAAATACAACTTTTCTAACGTGAACGCAGGTTCGTCAAAGTATAAGGAAGCTAACTCAGCAGCCAATTCGGTATACGTGGTACCCGAGAACGTACGCTTACCTCCAATCCGATGATCATCCACGAACCAATCATCTGGGGATAAGTTGACTTGGTACACATCCGATTTGGCGGATCTGATCACTTGCTCTTGAATTAATGTCGCTTTCACTGGAAGACTTGGACCTGATTGAACAGGTGGACTATATCGTTTAACTGTAGCCCATAGAATATCAGATTTGAATTCGTAACCTGGTAATGTTACAGTTCTGGCCTTCTCATACGGATATTCGTCAAATGTCGTCTCGTACCCATCCAGTTTGAGTTGAATAAGCTCATTCAAGTCAAATTGTCTATAGTCTGTTTTCAATTGATAATGGATAAGTTTTTTCATATCCGTTGTTACTTCACGATCACTGGTCGTAAAGATTTCGTCAGTTGGCACTTGGCCTTCCAGCAATGTTATCGCCGCTCTTACTTTTGTTATGAATTCTTCCATTGAATTAGCTTTGAAACCAACTCCTGTATTAAACCAGTTTCTTCTATGAATAAGGGTATATGAAATATCTTGTAGTCTATATTCGCTCATGTATTCTTCATGCCGCACGTACTTGTACAACATCTTGATTAATTGATTAGTCGATTGTGCCGTGAAAACAAATGGAAAGGTATGTTGATTATGATCTGATTCGCTTATAGCGTGCTCATATTCCTCAAGGATCACATGAGCATTGGTACCGCTGAATCCAAAGGAACTGATTCCTCCTCGACGCGGGTACTTTCCTTTGATCCACTTCTCAGCCTGAGTAGGAATGTAGAATGGACTGTCCACAAACTTGATATATTCATTCGGAGCTTCAAAAGAATGGTTGGGGAAGATTTCCTGATTGCGAAGAGCCAGCGACATCTTAATCAATCCGCCTACCCCTGCTGCTCCTACGGTATGACCAATATTTTCTTTCAAACTTGTTAATGCACAAAAACCGCGTTTGTTCACATATTTTTTATATGCATCCGTTAGCCCTCGAACTTCAATCGGATCGCCAAGTTTCGTGCCCGTTCCGTGTGCATCAATGTAATCCACCGTTTCAGGTGAGATATGGCTGCTTGTATAGGCATCCAGTAGAAGATCCTTTTGAGCATGCGGATTAGGGGCGGTCAAACCGTTAGATTTGCCATCACTATTAATCATGCTGCCACGGATAATAGAATAAATGTTATCATTGTCTGCTATCGCATCTTTCAACCTTTTCAGAATGACAATACCGACACCTTCGCCAAAGATCGTTCCTTGAGATTCGGCATCAAATACTTTCAGGAAGGAACGCGGTGTCTCCACATTACTGTATTGATCGAGTACGCTGCCTTGACGTGGGAATAGTCCAAGAGCAATACCGCCAACAATTGCTGTATCAATCTCTTTATCCCGAAGTGTTTTCAATGCTATATGTGCAGCGACCAACGAGGAAGAACAAGCTGTATCAACGACAAACGAACCTCCGGACAAGTTATATATATAATTGAGACGACTTGCCAGTATGCCTTCCCAGTTTCCTGAGTTTATATGATTGGAGTCCTCTTCAATCTCAGAACGATAACTTGCTGTAATGGATTTGTCTTTGCCTACATAGATAGCTGTTTTGCTATCCTTAACATCGGATAGGCGAATACCTGCATCCTCCAAAGCAAGATAGGAGTGCTTCATAACCAAACGATGCGTGGGATCAATATATCTGGCTTCGTCCTGACTGATACCGAAAAATTCATAATCAAAGGTATCAATATCATCGAGATAAGATCCCTTTTCTTTACACAATCTCTCCAGGAATTCCTCTGGTGTGATCTTTAAATGTTTGGCTCCGTTGTGCAGATAAGTGTGATCTTCGGGAATATAAGCAATTCGACCTTTGGGAAATTCCTTAAACCCCTGCTTTCCATTTTTAACCGTTTGGTAAAACTCAAATGTATCTTTGATATCACTGTATTCGCATGACATGCCTACTATCGCAATATCATCTGGAATAATCTCTTCTAATAAGTCTTTGCCTACTGCTGAATCAAGTTGGCCCTTTTGAATCTGACCGAAGATATACTCACTCGCCTTCATGTTCAATCGCCTCTTTCATGATTATTATTTATTGAGAAATGCCAGCATCTCTGCTGCATCATAATGACCATCACTTTGTTCTGTCACTGCCTCCTGGTTGTCCAGCTGATTGATAAGATCAACCTGACCCTGTATCGTTGCAATAGAGAACAATGTTGTTACATCGAATTGTCCAGGAAACGCTAGATTCAATTCATCACATAAATGTACGATTGTAATAGAGTCCCCTCCTTGTTCAAAGAAACTAACATTATGGTCGTAATCATCTTCACCAAGAGTTCTCCCCCATGCAGCAACGATATGATCTTTAACACGATCAGAACCCGTGTATACCTTCTCAGTTTGTTGCTTCCTGTGCATTTTTGTAACAGGACTGAAGAGAGAAGAATATTCATCTGCTGTACGTTTTAGCTTAAAGAGAGCAGCCGACTTGGCATTCGATTGAATGAACCGATTTAATAATGGAATGCCCTCTGCACTGGTTAATTTCTCGAAATAGTAATCTTCCATTCCTGCTGACATACCTACATCCTGCCAACCCGTTAGATTGAGAACTCTTACATTCGTATTCGTTAAGGGCAAGCCCGATTGATATGCATTAGCCATGGAATACTCCGCTTGTCCCATCGCCCCAATTACACCCGCTAGTGAGGAAAAATGAATGATCTCTTGTACTTCAGGGAAATACATTCCCAACAGATGTGAACCTTCTATTTTACTTTTTGTTTTCGCACAAAACTCATTCCTGGACTTGTTAACAAACAATCCCTGAGCCGGCTCACCTGCAAAGTTCAAAATATAATCAAGTTTGCCATGATACTGAGCAGCAAAAGAAGAAACTTCATCCTCATTAGATATATCCAACTTGAGATAACTCACATTATCTCTTGATGGCAGACCATCCCACACGGACCTTCTTCCCGCAGCTATGATATGGATGTCAGCATATCGATCAGCCAAATCTCTTGTGTATGCCTCACCAATTCCAGAACTGGCCCCAACGATCAGTACAGTCTTACCTTCGGAGAATTTGTCCCGGGATGATTCATCCACTTTCAAACTCTTCAAACGCAGGATATAGAACTTACCTTCCCGGTGAATAATATGTTGCTCCGACCCATAGTCAACTCGCTCCACATCCGTTGAATATGTATGATCTGTATCCACAACAATAACTTCACTATTCACTTCCAGTCTTAAGGCATAGGCACCCATGGCTATGGAACGATTTAACGCATTCATTTTGGGATACTCACTCTTCTTATCTGTGTATCCTAAAACTCCTGAATTCACGTAATAAAACTTTTTCATATGCAGGATTTTATTTAAACTGATTAGCACTTTTCCAAGGGTATACGTCTCATCCGCAACACGATCTATCTCTGTGTAATTCCGGTCCCACAGGTATACGTGCTTTAACATATCTTTCTCTTGAAGCCCTATCGCCTTCTCGTTGATTTCTGTCAGTTCCGTAAAATAGACTATTGGACTATCAAGTTGAAGTTGGGAACGCAAGGATTCATGTACAAAATGGATCGCTTCGGATGGACTGTACGAATGTTGTGTAAACGTTGCAGGTATAATCTCTTCTTGCTTAAAATATGAACTCGATTCTTCCTTGTTAAGAGCATTTTTCACTTTATAATGATCAGCAGATAGAATAAGATTCCACTGTCCATCGAACAAATTAACATTAAGTGATAGGATGATGTTTCCTCGTTCATCCATGGTGCGATCTACTAATTCTATTTCCGAATAGAATTCTTCTCCTACAAGTTCAAACTGCTCAAAACGGATATCGCTCCAATACCATGGAAACACAATCTGTTCCGGTTCAGCCATTCGGTTTAGAGCATTGAAGGCAGGATCGAGAATGGAGGGATAAAAGCTATACATTGAGAATTCCACTTTGTACTCTGAAGGAGGTCTCAGCTTAACTACAGCTCTTGTATGTTCTTGATTAGTCCATAAACGATCTACTACATCCCATCTTCGGGATACAGCAATATCTTCTACTCCTTCGCCCCCAACTTGGCTTGTTACAGCGACTTCCATAAGTTCTCCTGCTTTTATTCTCTGATCCAGCCCTGTAGCCGTTCTTCTTATCGGTTTGTGCAATGAAGATTTATCATGTAACTCAAACTGTAGCCAAGTCTTCAACACAACAGCAGTCCTATATGTTACAACCACCTTTAAGGTTTTCTTATCCAGTTTGAGTAGAATCGTCAGAGGGCCGTCTTGAACTGCCATCTGATTCATAATGTGAA
Organism: Irineochytrium annulatum; assembly: GCA_027600665.1. NCBI lineage: Eukaryota > Fungi > Chytridiomycota > Chytridiomycetes > Chytridiales > Chytridiaceae > Irineochytrium > Irineochytrium annulatum. The sequence continues at coordinate 15,502 of JADGJL010000007.1, forward strand.
GACCAGTGATGTCATAGTGCTCAAGAGTGTACGGTGTACAATCTAACCCCTGGGCTATCATTTCAAAAATACTTGTACCCACAAGCAGATGTTTTCCATTGAACTGATGTTCACTAATCTCCCATTGTCTCTTACTGTGTAAAGGAAACTGCACGATAAGCCACTCATCCGTTTCCAAGCGCTGAAGATCATCTTGTACTGTGAATGAATTTTCATCTAATGGGAACCAGTAACTCTTTAAATTCAATGGCAATTCCTTAACTTGGGATGGCAACGAACAGCTATATTGTTGAAGAATAACGTGAGCATTTGTACCCGTCATGCCGAAGGAACTAATACCTGCAAGCGCATGTTCTTCCAGCGGAACAGATTGATCCGGAATATAGAAAGCTGATGTTTCAAAATCAATCTCCTCATTGGGAATCTGAAAATCCGGATGAGGTAACACAACGCGGTTACGTAAAGATAAGGCCGACTTAATCAATGAGAACAATCCTGATGTTACATCCAGATGTCCGAAATTGGACTTACATGCTGTCAGAGCAATTTTCTGTTTTGTTTTAACACGTTCTGAAAAGTAATTACTCAGGCTCTCAAATTCGATCGTGTCTCCGATAGCCGTCCCCGTACCGTGTGCTTCAATAAATGCCAGCTGCTGCATCTCATCCTGAAGGGGAGCCCATGCCTGTTCTATCAGTCGTTCTTGCGCATCCGGGTTAGGCGAAGACATATTCATCGTTTGACCATCGTTATTCATGGCGTAGCTGCGGATCAGACCATAGATAAAGTTACCATCCCGTTCTGCATCCTCCTTCCGTTTGAGAATTACAGAACCTACGCCCTCTCCAATGGATGTACCTGTGCTTCGATCATCAAAGGTACGCGTCCTAGCATCTGTTGCCAAAATGTCTACCAATTTATCGGACTTGTACCCCGGCTTAACATAAAGATTAGAACTAACGACTATAGCCTGATCAATAATCCCTTGTCTAAGATCATTTGACGCTTGAATAATAGATACCAGTGATGATGAACAGGCCGTATCCGTCATTATGGAAGCACCACGTAAGTCATAGATATATTGGATGCGACTTGATATGGTCGAGTTTAACATCCCAAGCAGATCCGGTTTCAACTTACGCTGCTGCAACAATAATTGATATTGATATTGCTGTGTGGAGTTCACACTTGCATATACACTGGTTTGTGTACCGCGGATCTGCTCAAGACAACCCGCATCATTCAGTGCCCGGGTGGCTGATAACAGGGTCAATCTCTGGTTAGGATCCATAAAATCAGCACTTTTTTGTGCGATGTTGAAATATTTATGATCAAATTGATCGATATGTTCAAGATATGAACCTGGCATGAATATGTCCTCAACCAGTTCACCAATCTGTGCATGCCTGTTAGTCGGAAATTTCCCCACAGAAATTCGCTTGTCACGTATTTTATTCCATGCATCATTCATATTCCCACACCCTGGAAGCGTAAGGTCCATACCGATAATGGCAATATCTCCTATACTCAATCCTTTTCCTCCTCTCCTTGATCAGCTTCCAGGAATTTATCCCGCTTTCCAGGCTAATTTGTTACGATAATGCATGATTTGTTCCTCTGGAACTTTTTTGGTCCGAAGAATGAGCTCCAACAAGGATAACGTTTTTTCTACATCCTCAGCCGTTGCCTCTTTTCCAATCTGTGATTTGATCTGGTTATATCCACTAATCACAATATTTTCATATGCTTCCGAATCTTCATTATTATTTTTGGTCGAGACAATAATCCCTAGTGCTCGCGAAAAGACACTGTAGTGTTTATTGACTTCGATGTCGTCTTTCAGTTCATTACTAAGCTTTGAGAGTTGCTCTTCGTTGTGGAGGGCGTGCACTTGGACCTGATTTCCAAGCATTTTGACAAACATTCCGTTCGGGGATAAATCAATGAATACTTGAATGCCCTGCTTCACTGCATAATCTACAGACTGTGTCCAACAGACGGGATTTACCATCTGACTGGATATCCCCTTCTGAACATTAGAAGGCTGATACGGTCTTGCGAATTCGTTGCTAATGACTTCAGTACTCCAATATGGGTTAAACGAGAAACTGTTCAACTGATTGTAAACTTCGTCTGCCGCTGCCTGCATGTAATGAGTATGAAAAGCGCCACTGACTCCTAAAGGAACAGACTCTACCTTGTTTTGTTTGACGAAGTCCTGCAGATCAGTCTTCTTACCCGCAATGACCGTTTGCTTAGAAGAATTATAATTGGCTATATAGATATCTTGTCTATCGCTCAACCACGATTCAACCTTCTCCGGTGAAGCAAACACAGCTGTCATACCCGTACTTTCTTGTGTATCAATTGCTTTTTTCATGGCAGTTCCTCGCACATCTACCAGTTTTAATCCCTCACTATAGCTTAGAGCACCTGCAATGGTTAGTGCTGTAATCTCACCCAGGCTGTGTCCAAGAACTATGCTAGGATATAAACCCACATGTTCCCGGTACAATTGATACATGCACATGGACCCTACATAGGTTGCCAATTGTGCTTTTCGTGTGTCTTGGCTTAGATCAGAACAGAACCACTCTCTGATCGGCTCCTGCAACTGTGTCTCTGCTTGCTCAATCCATTTTAGTGTTTGTTTATTTTTCAGCCATGCTTCCTTTACTTCCTCGCTAATTTTAGTTCCTTGTCCTGCCAACATTAATGCAATTTTCATATCGAGTTATCCTCCTTATAATCGTTCAAGAATTTTATGTGTCAGCATTTCGGAAGTATAGTGATTAAAGAAATCACTTATTTTTAGATTCACTTTGAATTGTTCTCGTATTCTTTTTTTGAACTTTACCAAGAGTGTCGAATCCATACCGAGATCAAAAAAGCTCTCTTCTGCATGTACAGTCTGTTCATTCAGCAATGTGCATACCATCCCGGATACCTCTTTGTATATAACTTCATAGTTATCTTCTCTTAAGATAACGTTTGGAGAAGCGTTATCTCCATCTGTCTTAGTTTCATCTTTCAAACGTAACATTTGATCCAGCCCTATTTCCGTATCAGCGTATAATGCATGGACATTACGACTAAAAATAGATAACAGTTGTTCCATGTCTTCCGAACTATATTCGCTGGATATCATTGTTATATGAAGTTCATTCAGTTGTTTATATATCGAGAAGTGAAGACCATATTTTTCATCGCGATATGTCTCGATTTCATGGAGTGTTATTGCATGCTCATGACTAAGCGTAGTCTCGATCAGACTTCCTGATTTGTAGTCAAATATGATATCCCGAAAAATGTTCATACATTTCATGGACTCCCGATATCTCACAGCATCATAATGGCTGCTCGTTGTCAGATCCTTGAATATCTGTTGTTGAACTTCTGCAGTGAGTTGCTCCACGCTTGAATAATTCTGTGTATCAAACCTCTTATGAAAAGGAACTAACTGAACAAAGTTTCCAAGTGCTCTAAAATTGGTCTGATTTCTACCCAGATACGGATAAGCCAGATACACGGAGTTATGGTTCAGCCAGCCGGCTACACTGATTGCAAAAGCAGTCAGACATAGAGAGAAATCCGTGTATTTGTGTTTGACCATACTCCCCAGTTTCACAGTTTCACTTCGATAGTTCACATGCTCAATCTGTTTGTTGAGCAACCGAGATTTAAATCCTTCATATTCTCCAAAATCAACTGTATTACGCTGTGAGTTAATATTAGAATCCGTATGTTCTTCCACCGAACTGCATTGGAAGGCCAATGGCTCATCCGAGAGATATGCTGCAATTACATCTTGCAAAAAAAGATTAATACTTAAGCCATCAAGTAATGCATGATGTACATTAACAAAAAGGTAATCATTGGTTTCATCAGCCACCTTACATAATACAATTTTGACTAACTCTTTATCTTCCACCGATATCAAGTGAGCATCGAGCATTGCTTGAGGTTCAAACTTAGACTGTGAGCAAATTTCAATTGTAGGTACTTCTGCCGTGATCCATCTCTCAATGTCAGAAGCAATTCGATAGGAAGTCCGGAAAATATCAAATTGTTCAAAGTATAATGTAAGCAGATTATACATTTTGGCAACATTGAGCCCTTCCCCAAACTTCACAATCATGGGAATATTGTAAGCCGTAGGATTCAGTAAACTGCTATTAATAATTCTTTTTTCACTATCACTAGCCGGCTTTGACATCATTCACAATCTCTCCTAAGGTGCGTGTAAATAGCATATCCAGATCTATCGGATAACCCTCTCCTCCTAATTTCCAGATGACTTCCATTGCTTTAATAGAGTCACCACCCAGCTCCAAAAAAGTCTTACTCATGATTAGCTCACTTTGGAGTACACTTGTCATTACTTCTGCAACCTTGTTTACACTATTGGACTCCTGATCTTTATGTCGGTTCATTGCTTGCATGTCTGTTTTACCATTGTTATTCATCGGGATTTTTCCCACCACCTTAACTGTTGGTATCATATAATCTGGCAGTATATTGCGAAGATGCTGACGGAATGGTTCGAGTTCGATCATATCCGTTACAAACAGGTACAGCCGTGTACCATCGTAATGAGCCAAACACTCTTTATTTAGGCCATAGTTGTATGCACAACGTTCAATCTCGCCAAGTTCAATCCGATATCCAGAGACTTTAACCTGCCGATCTGCTCGCTCGACATAGTTCAATTCCCCTCCAGCACTCTCATAAACAACATCGCCTGTCCGATAATAGCGTTGCCCCTCCCAGTACGCAAACGCCTTTTGGTTCGCTTGATCGTTGTCGATGTAACCTCTCATCAAACCTGAGTCAGATAACAATAATTGTCCTTGTTCTCCACGGTTAACCGGTATGCCACTTTCATCCAGGATGAGAGAATTTCCCTGGTCAAACATCTTCCCAATCGGAATCTCTGTTTCATCCCCAATTACCTTATATCGGGTGGCAAAGACTGTAGTCTCCGTTGGGCCATACACATTGTACACATTGCAATATTGCGCCGCTTCATGCAGATGTTTGATGGAAGCACGTTCACCCCCCGTTAAGATGAGTTGCAACTTGCTCAAGTCCTCCACACATTCTTCAACATATAGATTAAACAATCGTGTTGTCAGAAATACCGTATCGATCTCTTCCAAAATCTCTGGGAGGATATCAAAGTCTAGACTATCATCCTTACTTACCATTCTAAGTGTCATCCCATTCAGCAATCCGCCAAAAATTTCGTAGACGGATGCATCGAATTCAAGAGGAGCAAATTGACCAATTACATTGCCTTCGTAGAATTCATTTTGTCTCACAATTTTTTCAATAGATCGATCTTCAATAGCTACAGCCTTAGGCTCGCCAGTTGATCCAGAAGTGAAGATAATGTATAAAAGACTGTTAGCTTGGCGAGAAGCTTGCTGTACCCCCAATACGTCTTGTACCACATTTTGAACGGCACACTCTTGCTTCTCTATTTCATTAAGACTACGAAGTACGACTTTGCCATTCACTTTAGTACGCATTTTATTTTTGCGATGATTCGGATAGTCTTGTGGAATGACGCAATATGCAGCCCCCGCTCGGACAACTCCAAGCATGAGAATGATCGCCTCCAACTTATCCTCCGCCTCAATAGTTACCACATCTTCATTGGCTATTTTTTGCCACATTAAATGTTCTGCTACCCTGGCTGTCAGTATATCCAATTGACCATACGTCAGCGTCTTTGAGGAATCCTTAATCGCAATTTTCTCCTTATGCGTATTGAAACTCCACTCTAATTTTTCTAATACATTCAACAGAAATCCCCCTTTCAGACAAGACAGTTTTTCAGCGTTGTATCCATTAGATCTAACATAAATCGAATTTGCTCTTCACTGTATTGGCTTGGATTATATTCAATTTCGATCTGTGCGTTACCATTCACTAGAAAAACACGGATGTATAGTTCAAATTTGTTTAAGTTATCCGCAGGAATATATTGAAAGTATCTGAACATATCTTCTTCATAGGAATAGACAACTGGATGATCCATGTTACATCGTGTTGGTGGTTCCATGCTCCGCTCTGCAAACGCACTGAGATTATCCAAAGAGATCTGTTTGATCGTTGCTAAAATGTCGCGTCCCCTAACAATTCTTCGGGACTGCATCTGTACAAAACAACCAATCTCATGAAATGCTCCCATACTCATACGCCAATTACCTATAGTTCCATACACGCTGCCTGTGCAAGTCTGTTCTAATACCGATTCCCATAATCCTTGAAAAACTGAATTTCTGGTTACTTTCAACAAGGTTGAAATTTTCTCAATATGTTGAAATTGTTCAGGTTTCAATTGTTTTATTAGACGTTCCAAATGACCTTTTTTAGTTGTTACATGCATATTTTGTCCAGATAGCCTTAAGAATTCTTCCTTAGTAAAAGAAGACTTGTTGGTTTGTAACTCATTAATTCGTTGGTAAAAACCAAAGTCGCTATCTGGTGAATTCCGAGATCGCCCTGCAAGGTGATCCATAAACATAGATTCAAAGTTTCGAATTCCCCATCCGTCAATACAGATATGGTGAAATTCAATTAGTAAATACATCTTTTGTTTGTACTCTGCGAATTGAGTTCTCCAGGGATATTCTTTGGTAAGATCGATCATTTCTTTCCTTTGCTTCAAATAAATTTCGGGATGTTCATCTAAATAGATCTGCGGAATTTCAAATTGATGTGGATCCAGGCGGTGATAAACTTGATTAAACATTCGGTGCTCCGCATCATAGGTATACCGGGTCTGTAAGGTTTGACACTCCTGTATTGTTATTAAAAGAGCAGTGCAGACCTCCTTAAGACTAACAGGTTCTGGAATTTCATAGATGAATGGCAAACGATACACAGGCAATTGATTGCAGATAAACATTTTTCGTTGTATATATGTCAGTTCGCTAGATTGAAGAAGGTCCATCTGATGTTACCCCTCCTTCAATATCCATAGGAATTATCTGAAACTCCCTCAAAGCTCGCTCAAAAGTAACCATTATCCGTCTTTCTTCTTCTGAGTCATATACGTTACTATCGATATACACACTCAGTTGGGAATTTGAAAAACCTCTACGCAGCTGAACGAAAATTTGAAACTTGGATAATCCATCAAATTCAATCGTTTCATCAAATATAGATGAATCCTCAGGCTCTTCCCCTTCTTGCAGTGTTTGAAAAACAACACGAGGATAGGAGAGATTAAATCCATGTTCATTCAAATCCATTAAAGATACCGTTTGGTTCATTCTTGCAATATAAAGGCTGTTCTTCAGAATATCCGAATTCGTAGTAGAGAAGAACAAAGGTAAGACTCTGGCAAATGAACCAATGACCTGACTGGTTCGTGCTATAACACGCCCATGATAGACAGCACCAATATATCCCTCTTCGTAATCAAAATACCTGGATAATGAATAATGGACTACGTTTAGTATCCTTAATTCTGTCTCTTCGAAATTCGGTATGCCTATATCCAGGTTCCAGTGATATGGATGAAAGTATCCACTACCAAGAGAAGATTTACCCGGATTGTGGAATTGTTTGTACGGAAGAAGACTTTCCCATTGCTTGAGGGCTATAGAGGTAGCATGACTGTACTCCTCTGCCAATGAAGCATATTGCGAATATACAGGTTTATGATTGTTATAACACTCTGTTATCTGATCTTTTAGGATTTGAATACCCATATGATCAATAAGTATATGATGAATATTGAAGTACAGATACATATCTCCTGTAGAATTCAAATGAACAAGTTTGAAGTCCCATAATTGTGAGTGAGGATGTATACGAAGTGTTTCTTGATCTCGCTGTAGATCGCTTAAATCTCCTACATCCACCCATTCAATATGTACCTGCTGCTGAGGCATTACTGAAGCTATAAACTGGCCATCCTGCATTTCAAATGAAGTGAAAAAAATATCATTTCCTTGAATAACCTGTTCAATAGCTTCCTTAACCCTTTCCATATGGCTGGCTGCCTGAGACGTTAGACGTAAAGCATAACTTACATTGTACATATCCGTATTTATGAAACGAAAACTATCAATAAAGATTGTTTTCAAAAAGCCAGGAAGATGATAATGATTAGGGTTAGTCGATTCTGGTCCATCCTCCCGTTCTGAAATGGACTTTTTACTGAGTTTTTGTTTCAATTCTTTAATTGTAGAAGAAGTATAAATATCATGGTAAGACAATTGAACGTCATAGTACTCGTAGGCATCTGTAATGATCTGAGCAATCTCGAAAGAGGTGATATCCGTATCCAGTAGATGATCTTCTTCGTTATATCGCTCAAACAAAAGTTGGAGTGTAGAACTCCGCTGAGCTTTATCAGCACTAATAGTGGCGCTGTTTTTTGGCTCAACTTCACCTTTTTTGATACTTACTTCCTGCCCACTCATACTTAACTGCTCATCGAGATTAATACTATTCAATTCAAGTACCATCTCTCCCAAACAATCACATACGCCCTTTACTAAGGTGTTATCGTAACGAAACTCCATATACAGACCGTCTTCATATTCATTGAATTGGGTATGGTTATCATATTTGTACAAATAATCTCCCAAAACAAAGGTTGAGAACACTTCAGAATGGGCAATTGGATCTGACATTCGTGTATAAGAGACGACCAAGTCAAAACCCTTCACGCCAATAAGATTCATATATTCCTCATAAGTTAATGCACTTGAAGATTCAATAGCCACAAAAAAATTCTTGAACAGAGCTTTGGCGTTATCCTTGTAACTAAGCTGTTCTGACAGTTGGAATGAATACGGAACAACATCTGTATAATTACCAATCTGATTTTGTTCTGTCTGATGATTCCGCCGTGATATAACTATCCCGAAACGGGATTGCCTACGCTCCGTTGCAAGAGCTATTGCATATAATATGACACCAAATTTGGTAATCCGGAGCTTTTGTGCCAATGATCCTATGGCTTCCCACACTTGTGATGACAATTTGACTTTTCCATAAACGGGATCTTCCAATGGCTCATGAGCAGAGAAATGGGATATGGACTTAAAGGATTCGAAATAGTCATGGAGCATCGATGAATCTTTTTTTCGAATTGTTAGGGACCTCTCTGGCATATCGTACAGACCAGCAGGAACAGAGAACTCACCATGAAGCACTGAATATTCCAATGCGGTCATGAACTCGTTCATCGAATCGCCATCAAACACCAGATGATGGATAAGAAATTCAATTCTGCACTCCGCTTCATCTATATAGTATTTTGCCAACCCTTCTCCCTCAAAAACATCCAGTTTGACATCCTGAAGAGAAATATGACTTCTAAATGAATTAGGCGTGTTTAGCCTTGAACAAAAAGCATATTGGGACTCCTTCTGTACAATGGTTAATCCTAAAGCTTTATGGCCTTCCATTACTCGTTCAATAGCATCAGCTATATTACAAGCCGCCCACTTAGAATCATATTTCACGGTGAAGAATATATCGTAGTTCTTACGATGTTTCTCGGCATACAGAATTTTTTCGTGTAGAGATGATAGATTGGATAATTCGATGGTTTGCGCAACCTGAATGGTCAAGATAATCCGTCCTCCGATCTCCATCGTGTATCCCCGGCATCTCCCTTCATTCGAGGATGTACCGGGAAAACGAGGTTCTGCTATATTTTATACGCTGGAAGAGCTTAAATATCTTCCGTTCTCACTCTTGTCAGTAGTACAAAAATAATCGCAGCACAGACGAACAAACTGATAATATGCACTGTAATCATGCTACTGTTACCTGTAAACCCACTGAACATCTCATTGTTCAACTCTGTAATCCAATGGGTAGGCAATACACTTGCAATCTTTTGCATACCTTCAGGCATAATTGAACTTGGCCAGAGTGTTCCGCCTAACATCGCCAGAGGAAGTGATACTACGGTAATAAGCAACCGCCCGGTAGACATTTTGGTTGTACGACTTACAAGCAGTAACCCAATACCTGCCGCAATCATATTGAGTAATCCATACGCCAACACGAGCAATAGAAGTTCTCCGAACGATAAAGACAGATCAATTTGGAAAACTCCGGTCATCAGAGCAATCATAAGTATAAATTGTCCTACACCGATAACTGCAAACACACTTACGGTCTGCACATAGTAGCTCAATTTACTGCTCGCTGCCAGTAATAAACGCTGGGTCGTGGTATGCACCTTATCACCAAGGAATAACAGTGTATTGGTCATTGTAAGGAACATAATGATAAACACAATCATATTGAATGAACTCGTTAATACCACCGCATTAGGGTTTCCAAGAATCTTCTGTTCCACTTGTATTGGAGCTTTGGTTGCTGCAGCTTCTTTCATACCTGCGGTTAATGATTCTTCACTGGTGGCATTTTTGGCCAATGTTTTTAAAACAGAGAATACACTATTCAGTTTAATCTCCAACGAGTTTGAATTGAAATTCTGCTCATTCACGTAACTATTCACCTTGAGCAGATCCGGATCATTAAATATGTCCTGAGTGCTTGAAGGGAATACAATTCCCAGATTGGTACTATGATGAATAGCATCATCTGCCGAAGCTGCTTGAGTAATGGTGACATTCTGCTTCTTCAGCATATCCGTGATATAAGAATTCACAGCTGAATCTTCTACATACATCGTAAGTGTGACCTTGGTTGCTTCCTCATATTGCGCTACTACAGAATACGTAAATACAACTGGCAACAACAAGATTAAGATAAAGGTAAGTTTTCGCTTGAAAATACGTCTTAAATACAGTTCGAATACCCGCATCTTATCGTGCCTCCTTTCTTGTGAGGGAGTATACTGCAATTAGAACAAAACCCATTGCAGCAATAAGGGCAGTAAATACAGGCATCAAATCAATTACGCCTTGCCCAATATAATCGAACATTGGACGTTGGAACACTTCATTGATGCTTATGGAACTGAGCTCACCCATATCAAGTTTAACGAATCCGCCACCCACAAATGTCATAACCGGAATCAACAATGTCACTACACCATCCACTTGTTTGATTCGGCGTCCAATAACCCCCAAGAGCAAACCTAGAGCGTTAAAGAAAATTGAACCTGCGATAATGATGAAGAATACAAACATCATGTTGTCTCCATAGCTGACGTTGAAGAAGAGTTTTGCACAGAATACAATGACTGCGCCTTGAAGAATAGATATCGTACACCCTGTTAGAAACTGCCCCATAATTAATGCTGTTTTGGAAATTGGACTAACCAGATAACGATCTCCTAATGCTTCACTGTACTCTTCCTGTACAAAGTTCATGGTATTAGCCAAACCATATACAAGAATCAGAACTAACATAGTCACGCCATAATAGCTCATCGCTGAAATATTGGAACCACTCTCCGTGGAAGCCTCTGTTGCAGTTCCCGGAGCAACCAACATGTTACTATACTCATGTGAATATACGATATTCGGATTGCCCGCACTCGCAACTTCCATTGCCAGGTAGCCATCACCATAGGCTGATAGGGCCAGGTCTGTAATATTAACTTTCTCAATATTATTATCCTTACCATACACCGTGATGTTACCGTTCTTATTTTTCTCATACTCACTTGTTAGATCTTTAGGCAGATATATATACTGTTCTACCTCTCCAGACTCCAACATCTTGAGCGCTTGTGTGCTACTAGAGCCTACCTTGACATTAAACATCTCTTTGTTGTCTTCACTACTAAGGAATGAAACAATATTTTTCCCAACATCTCCACTATCTTCATTGACCACAACTGTTGAAATCTGAGATATGATAGTGGACTTTGTTTCCTTATCTCCTGTCTGAAACACACCAGACAATGCATTCCCCAGAATCATAATCAAAAGAAGCGGTAACAGGATGTAATTGACAAATACGACAGGGTTCTGAAGCTTACGCTTCATACTCGTTGCAAATATCGTCCACATAGATCTAATCCCTCAGATTCTTTCTTGTTAATTTGAAAAACACTTGTTCCAGATTAGGGGTAATATATTGAAAGCTTTTCACATCTTCGCCAAAAGAATCTTTGATCTGACTTATTGCATTCACGTCATTTTTAGGGACTCCCAACTCGACATTGTTGCCTTCTGCCAGTAATACAACATAATCCTCAAGCTGCTTGGTGTACGCCGTACTTTTACGTTGTAGCTCCAAACGGATGATAGCCTGGTCTGTATGTTCCTGAATTACATCATTGAGCTTACCTTGGCAGAGCAATTGTCCATCATCGATAATTCCGACATGAGAGCAAATTCGTTCAACTTCCTCCATGTAGTGAGAAATATAGATAACGGTTGTTCCAAGTTGATTCAACTCTATAATGGCATCCAAAATTCGATTACGGGATTGTGGATCAACACCCACTGTTGGCTCATCCAGTATGATGACATCCGGGTTGTGGACAATACCACAAGCAATATTGAGTCTTCTTTTCATGCCACCCGAGAATTTTTTAGGTTTTTGTTTGCGTTCTTCCCACAGTCCAACAAATTCAAGGGCGAAACGAACCTGTTTCTTCAAACGCTCTCCCTTTAATCCGTACAGTTTACCGAAAAACAATACATTCTCATAAGCAGATAGGTCATAAATCAAGGCCAAATCCTGTGGAACATAACCTACTCGTTTGTTTGTGCTTGCATTGAGATGTTCGTTAAACCACTGAATTTTACCATTTTGAGGTTTATCCAGCCCAAGCATAACTCTGGTTAAAGTAGATTTCCCTGCCCCATTGGGACCAAGTAAGCCGTAAATCTGACGATCTCCAACCGATAAGGATAATTGTTTTAGTACTGGTTTCTTTTTGTTATAACTGAATTGAATATTCTCTCCAGTAAATACCGTTTGCATATTCGTTTACCTCCTAGATTTGTTGTGCCTTTTATGTAAACTTAGTGTAGCACTCAATCTCATCACTTAAACTTTCATGTCATAACAGGCACGTATGAAGTAATAACTGTACTTTCTGAAACAGATTTTGGCTTCGTAACCGTTAAAACATGACCTCTGATTATTAGGCTCAATAACAAAAACAACGATCCTGAAGATACGATATATCGTATCTTCAGGATCGTTGCTGCACATCAGATCTTTCTTAATTATGTTTAGGCTGTAACCGTTGCGACTGTGGGTTGGGCAGACTTGTTCTTTTGCATGCCAACTCGCAGCAGCGTAATCCCCCACGTTATAACCGCGATCAACAGAAGATGAATCATGTATCCACCTACGGCTTCTCCACTATAGATCAAACGCATAAATCCCTGTACCCCATTGGAGGCGGGCAGAAAGTTTCCAATATGACGATAGAATGGCGCCAGCATCTCGGCTGGAATGATATTTCCTGCAGTCATCAACTGGAGCGGAACCATCGCCACATTAAATAGAGGGCCTGCATTGCCAAACAGGGCAAAACTCATTTGTGTGAAACAGATACAAGCCAGACTCACCAGCACATGATACAGATACAACGCGCCGAAGGAGCTCGCCACATCCGTGAACTGAAGAGCGACTGTATCCACAATCAGAGGAACGATCACAGCTATACACAATAACAGCAATTGCCGTCCCCAGAAGATTTCCCATTTGGAGTGATTACGCTTCATGATATTCGACGTGATATTGAACTGAATGTTCATGGTCATCGCAGCAATGTAGGTGATAAAACCCAGAATCATAGGCAGCATCGATGTAGCAAAATCACTGACACTGTTCGTTTTATTAATTTCAGCCTTCACAGGCCCTTCATTCATCTTCGCCATCGCTTGTCCAATAGCTGAACTCAGTTCATCGCTGTTTATACTATCGTTATTAAGTGTCACTTGAACCTTGGATTCCAGAATCCCTTGACCCATTTGTGCAGTCATTCCGGTCGCCGCATGTTCCACAATGGATTTGGCTACATCGGCATTTCCCTGATTGATATAAAAGGACAAACTCGCGTCTGTACCGCCTGCAATCTGGTCAGTGAATCCTTCCGGAATAACAATAACCATCGCATAGTTACCCGCATTCATCTGTTTCTCGGCTTCCTGTGAAGAATTCAGAACATTGACATGGAAAGGCGCGAGCGTTTCAATCTGCTTCTGCGCCTCTGTTCCCTGTGTCCCGTCTTCGTTCACCAAAGCAACTTGAAGTTGATCTACTCTCTCCGTGGCTTGATGATAACCCGTCATCCAGATCACAACAAATAACAGCGGAACAATCAATGCAAATACCAACCCTATTTTTGTCTGTGGCACTTTAAGAAAATCTTTGAAGCTTTTCATTCGTTCACGACTCCCATTAGTTAAAATTAAAATAATTGCACTACATATATATGCACATGCACATATATGTCCAAAAAAATTTATTTCATCTTTTCATAGATGCGATTCATCACATTCATGAATACTTCCAGCTCTTTAGGGGAACATTCGGCGAGTGCCTCTTGCTCTTGCTGTTTTGCCTTTGGTGTCAGATCGTTATTCATTTCCAGTCCTTCCGCCGTCAAACAAAGCAATACCGCTCTGCGGTCCTGTGGATCTTCTTCTCTTGTCACCAGACCTTTACGAATCAACTTGTCTATAATTTTACCCACAGTTGTTTGGTCCCGAACGGTTAATTCAGCCAGTTTTTTCTGTGATATATGACTTCCAGCCTTGCTCAATTCATTCAGAACTGCAAATTGTTCCGGAGTAATATCCTGTTCACTCAGATTTCTGGTTGTTGTTTTTTTATAGGCCAGATACGTCCGTGACAGAATCAGTCCAAGTGGATTTTCATCCATATTAACAGGCATACTGATGCTCCTTTCTCCATATAGTAGCACTACCATCTAATTTGCGTAAGCTCTATATTATTACCAAATCTACACTACTGTCAATTTAATTTTATATATTTCCAAACAAAAAGAGACCCACCCGTTAGTCAGGCAGCTCTCTCCTCTGGCATCGTCAAACCACACTTACTCGGGCTTGCCACTTGAAGTTTCGGTATCGTCCTTCTTCTTCGTACCTTTACTTTTATAAGGCTTCGGTGTACTTTTTGCCCGGTTAGCGGCGGCTTGCCAACGGTTCCAGCCTTTTTTACCCGTACCACGGCCGGTGCCGCCTTTTCCTTTTGCTTTACTCATCTTATC
Organism: Irineochytrium annulatum; assembly: GCA_027600665.1. NCBI lineage: Eukaryota > Fungi > Chytridiomycota > Chytridiomycetes > Chytridiales > Chytridiaceae > Irineochytrium > Irineochytrium annulatum. The sequence goes on from JADGJL010000007.1 coordinate 30,656, forward strand.
ACTCCAATAATCCTGTATATGCTTAAAAATGACCGTCCTCGGTAACTTATTATGCAACCCAGCCCATCTAATTCACTTCCAGCATCTCTTATTATACCAAAAATCCACGTCTTTACGTCCATTTCCATAAATCATTGTATTGTTATTCTGTTATGAAAGCGGTATAGTGGACATAATTGAAAGAGGAAGCTGTATCTTCTTCGGGATTGTTACTGGTAAGCAGGCGATACCCAAACCAAGGCTGTCTATGGAGCCTTAGTTTGGGTTTTTTGTTATTATTATGACCATTGAGGTGAAACACATATATGATCATTCGTCAGATTTTCAACAACAATGTCATCCGGGCTGAGAACCAGGTTGGTCACGAATTTGTTGTCATTGGCAACGGTCTTGGCTTTAAAAAGAAAAACGGCCAGCCCGTGGATGAGGATAAAATTGAAAAAACCTTTGTGCTGAAATCAGATAAAATACCGCAAAAGCTCATTGATCTGATTGGGGAAACATCGGTTGAATATTTGAAGTTAGCAGACGAAATTGTGGGCCATGCCAAAAAGGAAATGGGCGATATTTTTAGTGATAATATCTATATTTCATTGATCGATCATATTCAGTTTGCCATTACCCGGTACCGTAAATCCGTCGGGCTGAAGAATTCCCTTTTGTGGCAAATTAAAAAGTTTTACAAGAAGGAATTTGGGGTTGGTATGAATGCTGTGGAGCTGATCCAGGAACAATTCGGCATCCAAATGGATGAACATGAGGCAAGTTTTATTGCCATGCATTTTGTCAACGCACGCCAAGATGCTCAAGGCATGAAACAGACCGTTGAAATTACCGAAGTTATTGATGATATCTTCAACATTGTGACCAACCATTACCACATCGCCCTGGATGAAAATTCATTTAATTATTCCCGGTTTATTACCCATCTGCAATACTTTGTGCAGCGAATGTTAAGTAATGAACAGGAGCAATTTGCTTCAGGCGATAACTTTCTGTATGAGCAAGTGAAAGACAAATATAGCAAGGCTTTTCAGTGCACCCAGTTGATTAATCATTATCTTGAAGACAAGTTTGAAAGTGCCATGTCCATTGATGAAAAGGTGTATTTGACGATCCATATTCAACGTGTCACTTCCCGTAACGATTTGCTTGACGCGGAATAAAAAAAGCTTGCAAACGATTACGGCGTCATATATAGTAGGTCTCACAACTTAACGACAAGGATTGTTACTGCTCAAGCAGGCGATACCTAAATGATTGGCAACAGGTCATCTTTCCGATGATCATAGCCATTCGTTTAGGTATTTTTTTGTTTTCAGGCAATCTTAACAACAAAGGAGAATGAACATGGATCATAAAAAAATGGGGGATGACATCGTTCGTCTCGTCGGCGGAGAAGCCAATATCAATAGTCTTGTCCACTGTGCGACCCGGCTGAGATTTGACCTGAAAGATTCGAAAAAGGCCGAACGCGAAACGCTTGAAAAACACGATGGGATTATTACCGTTGTCGAAAGCGGCGGCCAGTTCCAGGTTGTCATCGGTAGTAATGTGGCTCATGTATATGCGGAGATTATGAAAAACCGGGATTTTGGAGGAGATTCCTCCTCATCGGCTGAGTCCACAGGGGAAAAAACCTCGCTGTTATCCAAAGTTTTTGAAATTATATCCGGAAGTTTCTCGCCGTTAATCCCGGCTATGGCAGGATCAGGTATGCTAAAAGCTTTGCTGACTGTCCTGACCATGCTCGGATGGATGTCGGATACAAGTGACACATACTTGATTTTATCCGCTGCCGGCAACGCTGTATTTTATTTCTTGCCCATTTTCCTTGGGATCACACTGGGTATGAAGCTGAAAGCCAATCCTTATGTAGCTGGCGTAATTGGTGCCGCTCTGATGGAGCCGAGCTTCACCGAGCTGATGGATAAGGGCTCAGATGTATCGTTCCTGGGTATACCGGTTGTGATGATGAATTATTCAGCCAGCGTATTCCCAATCTTCATATCGATTAGTATCTATGCTGTTCTTGATAAGTTACTCAAAAAAATCATTTTGAAAGACCTGCAATTGTTCCTTGTACCAATGATTGCTCTGATGATTATGGTTCCGCTGTCCGCCATGGCCTTCGGACCATTCGGCACTACAGTAGGTGACTGGATCTCCTCCGGTGTAACTTGGCTCATTGGTGTCAGCGGTATATTATCAGGGATTGTACTCGGTGGATTCATGACCTTCATGGTTGTCTTTGGACTCCACTGGGGCTTCACTCCCATCACGATTCAGAATATTGGGGTTGGCGGCGATCCGATTGAAGCCATGGCTGCTGCAGCTGTATTTGCACAAATCGGTGTAGCCTTCGGTATTTTCCTGAAAGCCAAAAAGAATAAAACCCTGCGAACCCTTGCTGGCTCGACCAGCCTTACCGGTTTACTCGCAGGAGTAACTGAACCAATCGTATACGGTCTGATCTTGCGTTATAAACGTGTGATTCCTATCGTAGTTATCGCAGGTGCGATCGGCGGTGCCATTAATGGTCACTTTGGCGTTAAAATGACTGCTTATGTGTTCCACAATATTTTTGCCATTCCTGTCTACACACCAACGGTTGTCTACGTGATTGCGATTGCCTGCTCCTTTGCGGTAGCCGCGGTATTAACGGTGATGTTTGGTTATGAAAGCAAAACGAAAGACACAGCTTCCGAGAAAAATGAATCTGGTTCCAGCACATCAGCTGAAAGTACGCCGGTAGACCTTCCTGTCGTACCTGAGACCAAAACAACAGAAATCAAAAAGGAACAAATTCATAGTCCACTTACGGGTAAAGTCGTAGCACTGAGTACCATTAATGACCCAGCTTTTTCGACTGGTGCTATGGGCAAAGGTTTGGCGATTGTACCTGAGATTGGTGAAGTTGTCGCTCCGGTAGATGGTGTTGTCACTTCCCTCTTCCCGACTGGACATGCCATTGGATTAACCACCAACGCAGGAACAGAAATCCTGATTCATATCGGCATCAATACAGTAGCGTTAAAGGGAAAACACTTCTCTCCTGTCGTTCAGGAAGGGGATATCGTCAGACAGGGCGATCTGTTGATCCAGTTTGACATCGATAAGATCAAGGAAGCCGGATACGAAACCGTAACCCCTGTCATTGTGACCCTAACGAAGCAAGAAGTGGATGTGTTCGAAACGAATCAAGAGCAGGTAGAGAAAAATGATGTCCTGCTGACTCTCGTTGTCTGACACAACTTATCTATACGAATTCAACTTAGGAGGAACTAACCATGAAACATACTCAACTAAAGCCATTTCCTAAAGATTTCTTCTGGGGAGGTTCAACCTCTGCCTATCAGATTGAGGGAGCCTGGAATGAAGATGGTAAAGGCCCTTCTGTCATCGATATGGGAAACCATGTCGAAGGTGTAACCGACTTCAAGGTAACCAGTGATCACTATCATATGTACAAAGAAGATGTAGCATTGCTGGCTGAAATGGGCTTCAAAGCCTACCGTTTCTCGATCGCATGGACACGCATCTATCCGCAAGGAGCAGGTGAAGTGAATCCTAAGGGTCTAGCCTTTTACGATTCTCTCATTAATGAATTAATTAAATATGGTATTGAGCCCATTGTGACCATGTACCACTTCGACCTTCCTTATGCGCTTGAAGAAAAAGGAGGCTGGTCCAACCGTGCCACAATTGATGCATTTGAACAATATGCCAAGACCCTTTATGAGAACTACGGAGATCGGGTTAAATATTGGTTGACCATTAACGAACAAAATATGCTGATCCTGCATCCTGGCTCTCTGGGGACACTGGATACAACACTTTTTGATCCGCAAAAAACACTGTATCAGCAAAATCACCATATGCTGGTTGCTCAAGCTAAAGCCATGGTCCTATGTCATGATATGCTGCCTGAAGCCAAGATTGGCCCAGCTCCCAATATCGGTGTAATTTACCCGGCGAGCTCCAAACCAGAAGATACACTCGCGGCTGATAACTATGCTGCCATTCGTAACTGGCTCTATCTCGATATGGCGGTATACGGACGTTATAATCATATTGCCTGGAGTTATCTCGAAGAGAAAGGATATACTCCCATCATTGAAGATGGAGATATGGACATCCTGGCGCAAGGAAATCCTGACTTTATTGCGTTTAACTACTACACTTCCCAGACGGTTGGTGAAAGTCTGAACGATGGTAATGACTTCTCTCATACAGGAGACCAGCATGAAATTGTAGGTGAACCGGGCGCATATAGAGGATCTGTGAATCCCAATCTTCAAAAAACGGAGTTTGGCTGGGAAATCGATCCGGTCGGCTTCCGCTCTACCCTGCGTCAGATCTACTCTCGCTATCACCTGCCATTGATTGTTACGGAAAATGGTCTGGGTGCATTTGATAAACTGGAGGAAGGCGACGTGGTTAACGATCCGTATCGTATTGAATTTTTCAATAAACATATCGAACAGATTCAACTGGCGATCACGGACGGCGTAGATGTATTTGGCTTCTGCCCTTGGTCTGCGATCGATCTGGTTAGCACACATCAAGGGTCAAGCAAACGTTATGGATTCATCTATGTAGATCGTGAAGAATTTGATATCAAGGATTTGAGACGTATCCGCAAACAGAGTTTCCACTGGTATCAAAAACTGATTGAAACGAATGGAGAAATTCGTTAATACCGTAATCCTTTAATAACATAATAAAAAACAGTCGACCACACGTTAGGTGTGATCGACTGTTTTTTTGTGTTAATGTACTTCATTTCCAATAATACAATTACATCTCAGTCTTCGGTTGTTTCACCGTTTTGCCTCCTCGAAGTACCCGCAGGGATAACAGGAAACAGATCGCCAGAACGGCTGCTGCTGAAACGTAAGGATAGTTAATATTCACATCAAACAGTGCTCCAGCTACAATCGGACCTGCGATATTCCCCAAGCTGGTATACGCCGAATTCAGTCCAGCCACAAAACCCTGCTGTTCCTGTGCCAGTTTGGACATCTGTGTACTGATGGCCGGACGCAAAATATCCATACCCAGAAACACGATAAACGTTACGACAAGAATGAGCCAATACGTGTGCACGAACAAGGTCAACAATACAAATACGGCTACAAACAACAGACAGACTGAAATGACCATCTTTTCACCAAATCGGTTGAGCAACCAACCAATCAGGGATACTTGCACCACCGCACCCGCGATGGAACCAAATGTAATAATGAATGCAATGTCTTTCGTGGTGAAACCAAACTTGTGATCCACAAACAATGAAAATACGGTCTCATAGTTTGCCAGACCAAATGCCATAACAAACACAATAATCAAGCTGAAGAAGTAGGGTTCACGGTACGAATTCAGTAATTGAGATATCATGCCCGGAGCTTTGACATTCGACTCGCCAGCCACAGGTTTACTTTGCTCTCCTGTGCTTCGGGTAGATTCAGGCAAAATAATTAATGTAATGATGGATGCCAGCAAACCGGCAACCCCTGCGGCGTAAAACGGAATTCGAATGCCAAAGTCAGCAATGTATCCACCAATTCCCGGTCCGATGATAAATCCGGTTGTAATGGCTGCATTGATCAAGCCCATCCCTTTACCCCGTTCTTCCTCCGTAGTAATATCCGCAGTGTAAGCCATAACCGCCGGGAAGATCATCGCTGCTCCAATCCCACCAAGCATACGGGCTGCGAAGAGCAGCACCGGTGCATTAACCACACCAAACATAAACTCCGATACGGCAAAGATCAGCATACCGCCAACGATAATTTTTTTACGTCCCCACGTATCCGACCAACGACCCGCAAGCGGGGAGAACAGAAACTGTGTGAAGGAAAATGCCGCGACCAGCAATCCAACTGTGAAGCCAGTGATATGCAGAAGATCCATATACGCAGGCATAATCGGCACAACCAGGCCAATACCCGTAAAAACAAGAAAAATATTAAACATTAACAGCAGCAATGCGCCCCTGTTCCGTGTTAGTAATGCCATGATTCCATCCTCCGTAGTTGTCAAAATGTTGCTTAAGCTTTATCTTTTGCAATGCCATGCAAGAATACACTGGCAGCCTGGCGGTATAACGCAAGAGCCTGTTCAGGCTCCATGCCCCGTGACATCTGGCTTAGGCCAATAATGGTACTTTCCAAGATCAGTGCGAGATGATCTACATTGTCTGCTTTGAACTCGCCGCTCTCAATGCCTTGTTCTATCATTTGTTTATTAAATTGAATATGCCGCTCAAACATCAAGGAGATCCGTTCCTCAATATCATTTTCTTTCTTCTCCCCAGTGAAGAACTCATCAGCCGCCTTCGTCAGTGGATGATTCATGTCATCCATGACGAGTTGTTCAGCCAGTCCGTAAATCTTTTCCGTGGACGTGCGATAGAGATGTTCCTTGGCCGCCCAGCTCGCTTCCCACTCCCGATCCCACTCATCGATTAGATAGAGGAACAGACCTTCCTTACTTTTAAAATGGTAATATATATTGCCTTTACTGCTACCCGTCGCAGCTACAATATCCTCAATGGACGTTGCTTTATAGCCTTTCTGTACAAAAAGGGCTTTGGAAGCATCCGCAAGTTTCTTCTTGGTCTGCTCGGTTTGAAGTTGTTTTTTATTCATATTCATTCCATTCACTCCGTTCCATGCATACTGAACATTCGTTCTGTATTTTAACAGATGCTTTGAATATAAGCAATCAAAAAGGAGACTTGGCACATCGGCCAACCCTCCCTCCACAATCATTTCACTTTTTTACCTTTGCCATGCAATATTTTCAGTTGACCATTCTCGTAATGGTACCTCTATCTAGATTATAGCTGTCGTGCCTGGAATTTCAAACGGCTTTTGTCCACGTCCACCTGGTTAACCTGTAGTCGGCATACCCCTTCGCCGTTTGGTGAATCTGGATTACGATATATTGCTTTTTACCAATACGATAGCGATAACCTTTCACGTTTGAACGAATTATAATGAATGCAAAAAAACTTCCTATACAACTATAGGAAGGATCTACATACATATTTTTGTCATGCCGAAGGAAAAGTGCTTAGATCCATATAGGAACTTCCCGCAGATGATCATCCATATCCTGAAAACTCCATCCGTACATGAATCCTTGATCCTGCGGTTCGTTGATTTCTTCAGGTCTTGAACAGGTAAATTGACAAAAATCTGCATAGAACAGATTCCAACTCAAAATAGAACCTCGCGAATACGCTGTCAATTGAATATAATGAAGACATTCCAACTTGTGAGGTGACACGGATGTTGCTCCGTATTGTTCGAAGTACATAGTGGTCGGGCTGGGTCAAAACGCGTACCAGCTATCAAGGGATACGTCTGTCCAGTTGATCCCATTCGATCATTTACAATAGAACGATTCGGCACAACTCTCTTGTCCTGTTTAATCAAACTCACATTGGAGGAAATGTAAATGAAAAACAATATAGATTATGCTGACTTTTATGAACGCGTAGGCCGGACGATTGGCTGGAACTTCAGCTCCATGAATGTTGTCTCGGAGAACATCGGATGGAACTTCTATGAGGAAGTTGTTCGCCGTACGCGATCGTCCGATCTGTTACTGGATATTGGAACAGGCGGTGGAGAAGCTGTGTTGTCCATTGCGGGAAAGGCATTGTTATTGGTGGGAATCGACCTTGCTCAAGGAATGATTGAGACCGCACAGCAGAATCTTCGGGCTGTGGAAGCTCATTCCGCGGGAACTCATTCCAATGTACGCTTTCTTCAAATGGACGCAGAAAAACTGGCTTTTCCTGATTATTTCTTTAATGTGGTATCCTCCAGACACTCCCGGTTCTCTGCTTCAGAAGTTTTCAGGGTACTTGATACGGGTGGGATTTTTCTAACTCAGCAGGTCAGCGAACACGATAAATCCAACATTTCAGAAGTTTTCGGCCGTGGACAAAGCCTTGGCATTCAACCTGGCACTTTGATGGAACGTTACAAGCATGAACTTCACGAAGCTGGATTTCATGACATTCAGGCCCGTGAATATGATGCGATTGAGTATTACGCCACACCGGATGATTTGCTGTTTCTGCTCACCCATGCACCGATCATTCCCGGTTTTGGAGAAACTGCCTCTGACCTTGAGCGATTCCAGCAGTTTGTGGAAACATATCGATGCGATCAAGGCATTCGCACCAATTCGGCCCGTTTTATGCTAACTGCAAGGAAATAAGCAGAAGTTCAAAGGATAAGTAATGGCCAGGGCTATCCCCTCGTATGAACTGGGGATAGCCCTTTTATACATTTATTTTTTGTTCCGGAGAGCTAATTCTTTTGGTGAAAAGATATGGATGGAGTTTTTATTTTTTAGCCACGTATTTCCTTTTGCGATGAAGATATATATTCCAGACCAGCAAATGTAGAAATATCGCGGTAAACAGACCTGGATTATAGCGGACTTAGCACAGAGGTATTACTGGACAACAAAAAACTCATACCCTGATTCTGTGTGAATAATAGTTGCTACACTACCATTCACACAAGGAGAATCAGTCCATGAGTTAATCACATCTCAGTATAATGAATTCCTTAACCCGCTTTTTAATAAATGTATATCGTTCGTTTACTGTTCCGTCAATTTAAGCTTCTCCAAGAACGGCTTCAAGCGATCCACCACATAATGGCTGCCGCCGCGGCCGTTGACTTCCTCGATTACCGCTGCCACCAGAAAAGACGGTGATTCAGTATCAAAGGTGACGAAGAAGCCATTCTCCAGCCCTTGCTCACCCTTCTTCGCTTTCAGTTCTGCCGTGCCAGTCTTACCTGCAAGACTGCCACCAACAGAACTCAATGTGTGTGCCGTACCGCCTTGGCGAGATACGACTTCTCTCAGAGCGTCTTTGACCGTATTTGCCACCTCCGGTGTAATGATCACCTCGGGGTCAGAGGTTTCTTTGCCAGCAGTCAGAACAGGCTTCACCAGCTTTCCTTCATTCACAAATGGCGTAAAGGCAGCGGCGAGATGAATTGGCGACATTAACATTTCACCCTGTCCATAGGATGTGTCAGCCAACAGCACCTCGGAGGAAAGGTCTTTATGAGCTTCATTCGCATATTGACTTGGCTTCAGGTACAGCTCATCCAACCCGAAATTGTCATCAAACCCGAACTTTTGAATTCCGTCGATGAACTTTGCACTGCCCATCTCGGTGGCTTCCATCGCAAAATAAATATTATCGGAATACACCAGAGCATCGACCATATTGACAGGGCTCAAGCTTTTCACCCGTTTGACGTAATATCCGCCCCAACTGTCGTCCTTACGCCACTGCAAACCGGAAATCTCGTGGGTTTTGTCCGCTGTCGTTACCTTCTCCATTAGGCCTGCTGCCGCAGTTATTGCTTTGAAGGTTGATCCTGGAGCATATCGAGTAGTGACTCTATTGATAAAAGGAAGCTTCTCATTCGCCGAATAAGCATCCCACTCTGCCTGTGTAAGTCCTGTAACCATCTTGTTCGGGTTATAGGAGGGCGCGCTCACCAACGCCAGCAAGTTGCCGTCCGTCGGATTCATCAGAACCATCGCACCGGCGTCTCCACCACTGGACAATGTCTGATACAATTTCTTCTGTTGTTTGGAACTAATCGTCAGTTGAACATTCTGTCCATCTACAGCATCCTTGCGAATAAGCTCAGAACGGGAGTTGCCGGATTCATCCATAATTTCAATCAATCCACCCCGTTCACCACGCAGCTGTTTCTCCATGGACTGCTCCAAACCCGCTTTGCCAATCCAATCCTCTGCGCGATAATAGCCTTCTGTATCCTTATCCAGATCTTCCTTGGTGGCTTTACGCACGTAACCAATCAGGTGCGCAGCCGCATCGCCGAGTGGATAATAACGAATTTCCTTGCTTTGCATCGTAACCCCGCTCAAAGATTCTGGCACGTCAAACTCCTCTGTTGAACCAATCGGGACAAAGTACTCCGGCTTCACCCATGTCTGTGCAAGCGCCTTGTGAATCGCATCTTCCGAAACCTGATAATGATTTGCGATTTGGGTAATCATCTGGTCCGGGTTATCACCAAGTTTCCCAGGTACAATGCCCCATTCGTTCATCGTACCCTTGGTAGCCAATGGCAAACCATCACGATCCACAATGTCTCCACGCTCAGGGAACAGTGTCCTCACGCGTACCTTACTGCCCTTAATCATGTCATTCAGGATCAGCGAGGGCTGCCAGTTAATTTTCCAACTTTTGCTTCCATCTTCAAGCTCCAGTCGAACCAATTTCAATGTATGCGTCTCACTGACTTCCCCCAAAAAAGTTGTCAGCTGCAGGTTATAATCCACCTCATATGTATCCGGGTTTTGTTTCTCTGCATCGGCCGCCGTTTCGGCAACATCCACTGGCTCAACCTCCGCCTTGACGGTGGATACTTCCATACCTGAATAGATCGCATTGTATTTTTCAACAAATTGTTCCTTGTTCATGCCGGACTCTTGCAGCGAAGCAGACGTCATCAAGGTATACAGCTGGTCAAACTCCTTTTTTTGCAGATGCTCTACGTACTGATTCACGGTAGTCTGGGGCTTGGCTTCTGCTTCTTTGTTATTCTGCATGTATAGATACATTCCGATTCCACCTGCAAACAAGATGGGTAGCAGTCCGTACATTAATTTACGTTTGGATTTCATGGTTACATCACCTCTAATATACACTATAGATTTCCAGCGCCATTTAAACAATGAAACAAATCTGACGAATTTATCATTAAAAATAGCCGAAAGCTCACATAATATGTTTAAATAAGGATAGTGAGATTACATACTAAAGCTTTTTTGCTATGCAAAAGGCTGAAAAGGAGCCCGATGATGGAAATCAGCTATTTTTTACTCCCCAAAGCCGAAGTGGCCTATATCAAGTCTACCGCTTCCATGAAAGATGCTATTGAGCAATTGGAATCGCACCACTACACCGCCATTCCCGTGATTGACCAGGATGGAAAATATGTTGCTACCCTGTCCGAAGGCGATTTGTTATGGAAAATGCGAAATACACCCGGATTGACTTTTGATACGATGGATCAGGTTCAAGTCCATGAGATTAACAATCGGGTATATAATGAATGTGTATTCATTGAGGCTGAGATGGAGGATATGCTGACACTTGCAGCAGACCAAAATTTTGTGCCTGTGGTGGATGTCGATCGTGTCTTCCTCGGTATTATCCGTCGTAAGGATATTATTGAATACTATACGCGTAACATTTCGGATTAGATGAAGTCGAACATGCCGTAATAATTGAAAGGGTACTCCTATGGTCATGTTTGGCCAAACCGGGGTACCCTTTTCGTTGCATGGTATGGATATGGAATTGGCTCTACTTGCGCCTAGCCCGCTCTTCCTTATAATAACTCAGTACGTCCTTCGAACTTCCCTGAAATGCCCGCTCTCTGCCGAACTCATACGCCTGGTGCAGATACATATACGCCTCGTCATGCTGTTCAAGTCTCATGCAGATCATGCCGAGATCGATCAATGGACTCGTATTTCTATCCGTACTCCGCGTATGTAACGATATCTCAGCCCACGGCTTCGCCAGTTCATATTGCTTCAGATCGATATGTGCATTCGCGTGGCAGGACGCGATCCAGCTTGCGATCTCCCATTCCATCTTCGGCTCGGGCAACATGCCCCATGCCTGATCATAATAGATGAGGGCTTGTTCATGCTGCTGCGTCTCATCCAGCACATTACCGGCTTCTACCGTTTCTATAATTTGTCGCTCCAGTTCGGCATGTTCCGGTGTCAGATCTTTCATTGCACCGTCTCCTCCTCCAGGACGAAATACCATTCCAGAAAAGCATTGAAATCAGCCCACTGCGGTTTGCTCTCGCCATTAAGAAACCGTTCGATGGACTCCCCCAATTCCACCAGTACTACTTCTCCCGTCCGACGATTGTAGAAAAATCCACCTTCACCTTCAAAACTGTCCAGTGGAATATACGCCTCGGGAAGTCCCAATGTAAGCTGTGCTACATTCATGTCTTCCATATATACGGTGTTCTCCATAAACCAGCAGATCTGATACAACTCCTGATGCCTGCTGTAAAAAGTCGGTCCGTCCTCTGCATGTATATAAAATTGGGCAAAATCCGAATGAAGATCAATCTCAAGCTTCAGTAATGCTTCTTCGTATGCCGTTGGAACATCTTCATGCCACCAACCTTGTTCCTGGCAATAATCAATTACTTTATGGGATAACATCGTAAGCCTCCTGATATAATTTTTCTCACACAGATTTTACAGGTATCCAGATTTGGGGAGGTGTGCCGTGACCTTTATACACTTCAAGTTCTGGAATACCTGCATGCTTATATGTAGTGGAAGGAAACCACTCTGTCATAATATGGTGCCACAATCGTTGTATCGCCTCGGGTTCTAATCCATCCGCCTCAAATACACCCCAATGGGACGCGGGCAGTTCGATAGACACCAAACCTTCAGGCACTTCACCCGAGTGAGAGGTAGCAATCCAGTACTCCATTTGATTGTCCTGCAACTCCCTCTGATCTACACAGATACCCACCAGACCGGGAATAGCTCCGTTATTGAACCCGTTTAAACGTTCCTCAATCCCATCTGCCAAAGCCTCCTGCCACATCTTGGGGATCCCTCTTAAATTCTCACCATCCACACAAGAAAATGTTTGTTTGATTCCCACAAAGGTAAGCGGCTGCTGTTCAATTACATGTTCATTCACATTCATTCGATGGACTCCTCTCCAAGAGCGATACGGGGCACTGTTCTCCATGACCCATTCGTGAAAACATTGGTAGGCGCTGCTGGCATCGGGGGCCGTAAAAAGATACGTTCCCTCCACCTCTCGGCGACTCATCCTGGAATCTGCAAGATCCCGATCCTCTTCTTCGTTCAAAACAATTCGATACGCCCCATCTTCCTCGCGGAAGCCAAGGGCGTGTACATTCGTATGTTGTTTATAGTAGCCCAGCTGCAGAACAGCTGGTTGCTCTTCTGCCATTTTGCCTGTGAAGGCTGGATTGGGGAACTCCTCATCGAAACTGGCTTCATCGGGTGCGATACCTTGATAGAAACCGTTAACTACATTGCCTAGCAGATTCACAATCTGATGTGCGTAGACATATGGAAACTGTTTAATCTCATACACATCACGATCCAACTGATGCCATTGCAAATACTCCATGATTTTGGAATAGGTGAAGCTGACGGCACTGGAAAGTTCTCGATCCAAAGGCTGATTGGCAGTAAGACGAGTCAGTTCCACAATACTGTTCACGTATTCCCAGAATAGTTCCTGATCGAAACGTGCTTCCTCATGCAGCATATACAAAAAGGTGTTCTCTTCTGCACCTGCATTTTGCATCAGTATCTGAAGTGCTTGTTCCATATATGATATATACCTCCGATATGAACTATAGTTACTGTATCAAAAGAGCAGGAAGATTGGAAATAGTGCCAGTACTCCTATTCATAAGAAACATATCGAATTCACGTCCATCCCTCATTTCCTTATTCTGGTGCAACTTTCTTCTTACTCGTTCGTCTAACTACTGACCAACAACGAAGGAGATGACTATGCGAATAACTTGCAGCCCCGGTTTTCCTGGAAGCATGATTGGAACCATTAATCTTCAGCCATCGAAGTATTACAGCCCACCTTCCATGAACAGTAAGATTACAGATTATGTTGATGCCAAACTCGTAACCATTCCCTATGTGGAGGATCCGGCATTCGGATCACACTTTGAGGTCATGAAGGTCATGAACGGAACTTATAAAGATGAAATGCATGTCAGTTACGATGTGGAGTTTACGATTGATGTAGATAAACAAGGTTATATTACGCAATTTGAACATACGTTCCAGCTGGAACGTTATCTGGACCTAGTTCGCACACAGTCCTATAAAGTAATCAAGACAAACTGGCGTGCACAAACATTTCATGTGATGACATACAGTTACTTGGAGGAAGTTATTCATCCGCAGAATGTTCTGTTTAAATGTAACCTCGCAGAAGATGTGTTTGTTGTAGCTGAACTTGTCTCCAATCACGCCGATGGAAGCACATCTGAGCACAGTATCAGAGATATTCACTTCCGTGCATTAATCTCGGCACGTGACGATCTGTACCCATTAGAATATATGTGTGAGCCTGATTTCGACCTGAGTCTCGACTAACCCAAATAGATACATATGTAGAAAGAGCATGAGCTGCCCCGAATCAGCGGGGTAACCTGTACTCAAAACCAGCTCGGGGATTCTACATTCGATTTCCCAAGCTGGTTTGTTAGTTATGAGGATTGATTCTGGTATGGGATGTGACTTACGTTCAATGTTTAATCTATGGGATCACTGTTTACGTGTAGACTTTACATCGGATGACCAAATTGCTCCGCTTGTTCAGCCATCTTCTGACTCAATTTTGCTCTGAGTGCACTCATCCATTCCGGCTCATGTGAAAATTTCTCTTCGGCAGACCGAAGCACACGCACGTATCCATATAAATTGGCAAACCGGCGACATGCGGGGAACATGCTCTCCAGATCATAACGTTCTCCCGCCTTGGACCAGTACCCGTTCAGGAACCATTGTTTCTTCTGCTCCCATTGCTCAGGCTCGATCTCCTCACGCAGACTATCCAGACTTCGCTCCACATCCATCGCGTACCAGTGATACATCGAGTCATCGAAATCAATGGCATTACAAGACTGTTTTTTTTCGTCATAGAAGACATTGTCCGGTTCAAAATCGTAGTGGATAAGTCCAAAATTTTGCTTGTTTATCGGCCATGCTGCAAAATACGTTCGAAGAAGCTCTACCTCGTTCAGAGCAGCCGCCTCCGCAGGAAAACCCTCCAAAATCTTCTGCATCCAATCCAAAACATCTGTATAGGTCCAGCGCTGCTTCTCCTTTTGCTCAGGTATGAATGATCGCGATAAATGATGCAGTTCACCCAAAGCCTCACCATAGCTGTACAGGATGGAGTCATTCAGTTCAATGCTCCCTAACTGCGATCCGGGTACTCGCTTGAATACGGAAGCGTAGTATGTTCCCCACGGCGTGTGAGTCTCTACGAGTTCTGTTCCTGAATGGGCAGGTACCACCTCCATGGCTCCATAATGATTCGTTCGAAGATAACGGAGGAAATCTAGTTCAGCGCTAAGGTTGTTTTTATTCTTTTCCTCTACCGGGGCAAATCGAAGCAATCGGACCTCTCCCTGATCTCTAAACGGATACACGGCATTGGAGGATATGCGATAATACTGAAACATATCCAGTGACTCGGGATCATAACTCCAATTCTTTAGAATCATCTCGGCAAGGTTGTTATTTTGAAATAAATATTTTAATGATAACATGGGCATTTCTCCTTTTTGATCATTTCGTGTGGATGGTTTATAGCCATCGTGTGCCTATTTTTGCGCGCAAAAAGCCGCAGGCTATGCCTGCGGCTTTTAAAAATTCTGAGTGTATGAGAAATTTGCACAAGCAAATAAACCTCGCATACGCCAGAAAAATTGAGCAGTTATATCCCTATATGTCGGCAGAACTCAGATCGGACTGGGAAACAAGATGTGCTTCCCCCTTCGTCTGCTGGTCTGCCGGAATTATTCAGTTCATTCTTACCTTATTTGTAGTGATCGAACATACCATCTTAGACCGTCGTTTCATGACGCTCACTCCCTTCAAAAAAACCAGTTGTTTCCATAATAGCCGATAACCCTATTGTAAGCAATTACAAAATGACGATAATCCCATCATCTTTTACTGCACAACCATCATCCGTTCCACCGTCTCAGAGTTATCCTTATACCACACCATCACGATATTTTCTTTTTGAAGATCAGACACTTGAATGGACGTATTCGCACTCGGGCTTGATTTGCCCGAGCGTGGCATCCCCATGCCTTCAGTGATAGTGACATCATCTTTTATATTCAATTTCAATTCCATTCCGGTATCCTTCCATTCCATGCTTGGAGATGAGGTGTCCTGCATTTCAAGTAACGCCAGCGTAACTGTGTTTCCCTCCACGGAGACGATTCTACCCGTAATGTCGGCATTCATCGTCCCCTGCGTCATGTCGGGACTGCCTGTTCGATCATTCGTGCCCGGGGTACCCCTTCCACCTCTTGGTGTTCCTCCGTTCATGCCTTGCACAGAACCGGTGTTGGTAATATTCTGGGCGGTTATAACATCGCAAGCCGTCAGCATAACCAAGCATCCTAGCAACAGGAATAGCGTAACCGATGTGAAATATTGTTTTTTTCGCATATGATCACCTTTTTCTCAGGGAATATTGCTCCAAGGTACCTTTACGATGGAATATGAAGTCATACATGTCTTTGAACCCCATATAGGACAGCACAACCAACAACGGATATACAGGATAGATGTATCTGGACTTAATCTCCCAGAGAATATAAAAACCGATGAATCCGAGAATGACCAGAATCAATGAAACTTCATCATACCTTTTACGACGAATTCCACCGATCAACCGAATGAGAATAAAACAGTACATCAGGAAATTCATCACATAAACGATCCAGAGTAATCCCGTCCGATAAGCCGAATCCCCCTGCAACAGTTCTGTTATTGCATTGGTATAGCTATAGGACCCTGCGATTGCGCCTCCCCTTCCTCTTCCGGCACCGATGGAACTTTCATTGCCGATTCCGTATCGGTCCATCTGGTATGTCCCTTCGGTCCAGGTCCATATGATCTTTTTGTAGTACATCTGCACCAAGTCACTCGCACTTGCTTCAGACAGCTTGTTACCAATCTCCTGTTTGAACAATGCTGCGCTGTCGGCCTTATTGTAGTTGGCCTGTCTCTGATAGATCTGATAACTCTCCATGTTGTCCCAGAAGCCAAAACGCTCCAGATTAATCCCCATATTTAGCCACATATAGACTGGTGCAGCATTCTCTCCAACAGGTTCGTTTACAGCACCGGAAGATTGAAGAACTGCATTCTGAGTCCAGGTTGGTACATTAAACAACATAGCTAGCACACCGATGGAAATGACAACTTTCTTCACTCCGATGCTCCGCATATTCAGCAAAATATAGATGATAGCAGCGATTAGCACGATAACACCGATGCTTCGAAAGTAATTGCCCATCGCGAGAAAAATGGCGGCAATGACGATTGTTTTCCAAGACTTTTCACGCACAAAACGAATGATAAAGTATAAACACGATGTCAGAAATGCTGTGGCAATCACATCGTTATAGATCAGGTTGTTCAGGAACAAGGACGGCAGGTACGTCGCTGCAAAGATCAACACACCGTAATCACGTTCAGTGGATCTGTCATTCACTTGTTTATAAATAAGGTAAATCATGAATGTGGTTAATGTTGAAAACAAAATATTGAATAGTTTGATAACCAGATAGTTGTCCGGGAACAGGTACAGCAACGTCTTCAGGTACAGTACGATCGAGTAGTTAAACGGGAACATGTGCAAATAACCGCCCGTTTCAAACGAGGAGTAATCCTGGTCATAGAGCATGTTCATGGCGAGTGAAAGAACCGTCTGCGAATCATCCGTAGGCACTCTTGGAAATACGAAAATGATGATAATCTGAATGGCCAGAGAACATAACAGCACGATTGGAATGACAACTTTCGGACTGTATTTGTTCAGTTTCAGACACAGAGCATATAATCCGACACCAGAACCAAGAAGCAAAAGAATGACCGGCAGAAAAATACTCCACTGCTGCATGCCCAAAATGGGATTGTCCCCATACAAGGCGTAGTTGTACTGTGCCCGAACCAACAAGGATGAAGCAATAAACACCGCAACAAACACGAGCAAAATGAGATAAAACGACTTATGCAGCATCTTAGACATGCCAAAACTCCTTTTCCATTACAGGATTCCGTGAGTATTATAATCGCTCTGGCTGAAAAATCGCTGAATTTGAACACCAATTCCATCCACAAAACTAACGAATTATACCTTTAATGTCGATAACATACATCGAATACATAATCATATCATTTTTAACTAGAAGGAGATTAGAACATGTTTATTCAAAAAAGGTACATCCGCTCGTTACTCTTTCTTCCTCTGGCAAGTCTGTCTCTGGCAGGTCTGTTGTTTATGCTGCTCGGAACGCAGCCAATCGCTGCGGCCCCTGTCGACAGTCTGCTGCCTGAGCGAAGTGAACAAGAAATCAGTCAAAAATGGACGCAATGGATGAGTGGCAGGAACCAAACTGCTACATTCACTCAGAATCCCTCGACCAAGGCACCTTACGTCGCTGGTGTAGTAAGTGATTCCACATTAGAGCAAGCTTTAGGAGCAGCCAACTTCTATCGTTATATCTCCGGTCTGGATGGGGATCTCGTTCTGGACGCTGCGCTTAATCGTCAAGCCCAACATGGAGCAGTTGTGGTCTCTACCGGAGAATTGACTCATTTCCCGGTCCGTCCTGCCGATATGCCAAAAGACTTTTTTGATCTGGGAGCCAAATCGGCTTCAAGTTCCAATCTATATGCTGCCTATGGCGTTCAAGGAAATCTTGCAGTCAAAAGTGTCGAAGCGTATATGGATGATTCGGATGCCAGTAACATTGCTGCACTTGGTCATCGCCGCTGGATTTTGAGTCCGCAACTGAAGAAAGTCGGCTTCGGGATCGCATCCCGGGACAACAAAAATTATGCGAGCCAATTCAGTACCATGCAAGTGATGGATACAAGCCGTTCAGGAAAACTAAATTACAATTACAACTTGTATCCAAGCAAAGGGGCATTCCCGATTGAAGCATTCCATGTGTCACAAGCCTGGTGTGCACAGCTGAATCCAGACGTCTTTGCGAAGCCTTCCAACTCCGAGGTACAAGTGGAGATCGTGCGTTCATCCGATCAGAAAACGTGGACACTGGGAGCAAAAACGCCGGTTAGCAGTGATCCTGCAAAGGCCTTTTTCAATGTAAATACCGATGGTTACGGATATAACTACGCTGTCATTTTCCGCCCGGATAACTTGAAATCCCTGAAGGCAGGCGATACGTTCAACGTTCGCATTACCGGTTTGAAAAAGAAAGACGGGTCCAAAGCAGAAATCTTATATCAGACTCGTTTCTTCTCGGTCAGCAACCCTTCACAAGAGCCTGTTACTAATCCACCGAATCCTGGGACAGAACCTGGAACAGAGCCACAAGAACCGGATACCGGGAACGAGGATTATCTGGATAACCATCTGATGCAATTCGTATATACAGCGGATCGAACGCTGACAGTACGCGGAACCCTCACCGCTTATGCAGGCAAAACATTCTCTTTCCGAATCCACGGTCCTTCACCTGATGAAAAACATATTCGTACTGAAACGGTGAAGCTGGATGCTGACGGTCGGTTCAGTCTGACCGTTCCTAACTTGGGCGTGTCCGATTTGACCATCTATTTGCAAGTGGACCCAAGCTTTATGTACTTGATTCCTACGGCAAGTAATTCAGACGTCACGTATTACTTCGAATAGAACTGGAGCAAGAGTACTGGAATAACTAAAGTAAAATGAAGTAGTGATCGGATTAAAAAAATTCAACAACAAAAACAGTCGGAATGCATAGGCATCCGACTGTTTTTTGGTTTATGATACGAGTTTTTGTTATGGTATGATACGAGCTTTGGTTAGTTCCGTTCTTCTTTTTTGCGTTTCTTCTCCAGCGCAATTTCCACATTTTCTTTCACCCGAAACTCCACAATCCGGCGAATCAGATCCTCCGGCAATGGCTGATCCAGCGGAAACTGGACAGATCCCTTGGCCCCTTTATACTTGGAGAGTTCCTCCTTGAAAGCCAGAATTCCACTGGGAGCAGGGTAGAAGCCAATATGATGCTGGTATGCGGCAAAATGAACCAAATTCCCATGCTGTGCATACGTAGGCATCTTGTAACTGATCTTCTCTTCGGCGTTCGGAGCTGCTTCACGAATTATCTGTCTTAACGCCTGTAATCTCACCTGTACATCGGGTGCAAACTCGGAGATATATTCATCTACCAGCACCGAATAATGGTTACTCTCAGCCATTTTGGACTCCTTCCACCACGGATACAGCATGGTCTCGTGGTACGGGCATATTTGCTTATATTGTACTTTAAATGAAGGAGCGGAACAGCTATTTTCATGCAATTTGAACTGTAGGATTAAGCCTGAATTCACAACGTCATGGCCCGTCCATTGCGCATCAGATAATCTTCTTTTGTTTTGTAATCCGGCATGATGCTGCCGATCCGTCGCCAGAAAGAGCGATCATGATTCATGTGGTGAATATGGCAAAGTTCATGAATGATGACATAATCGATCACTTCCAGTGGCGCCATCCCCAGGCGGTAATTGAACGTCAGCTTTTTGTCCCAACTGCAACTGCCCCATTTGGTGGGGGAATCTACGATCTCTATCGACTTTGGCTTCACCTTCAACTCCTGCTGATAACGTCCAATGCGCTCCCCAATCATGCGTTTACACTCGGCAAAATAAAACTTCTTCAGATTCGCTCGCAGCTCTTCTTCTGTAAGTCCCTCTACAGGAATTAATTCATGTAATGCGTGTTCCTTGCCAAAAAGCAAAAACTTCCCTTTGCCTTCGTCTTCGTATTCCTTGGCTTGAGGACCATCGAGCGCCCGCTGCATCAGAGCGGACTTCTTCAAAATCACATCTCCATGCTGCTCCACAAGTTGCCGGATCATGTCTTCACTGGTACCATTGGGTGCTTTGATCGTTACCATATAAGGCAAGTCCATCGTGATGGAAACTTTCTTGCGTTTGCCGTATTCGATGTGACAGTTAATGTTATGGCCTTGCATCTCTATCGTTAACATAATACGCTCCGCTTCTAAAGTTATTCATTCAACCAAATCAAATTGTATACCATCTCCGATCATAATGCATACTGTTCGGCGATAGATGTATTTATGTTGTATTTTTATACATAATTATGTATTATTATTAAATTATAAAATCGGAGGTTGAATATGACGCATACAACGGATACAGAACACAAAACCATTGAAGAGATATCTCTTAACCACTGGCAGCCCTTGTCTACCTTACTATATGACGGCTGGGTACTGCGTTTTGCCAAAGGGTATACCAAACGTGCCAATTCCATTCAACCCATCTACTACTCCACACTGGATGTGCATGAAAAAATTGAGGAATGTGAGCGTATCTATGCTTCCAATCAGTTAAGTACGATTTTCAAAATCACGCCGTTTATTCAGCCGGATCATCTCGACCAGCTTTTGCAGGACAAAGGGTATGCTGTTGTGGATCTGACTCGTATCCAGACTCGGAGTCTAGATGATATCAAAGAACCTGTGCACCAAGCTGTACAGATTGACGAACAGTTGACCACAGCGTGGCTGAATCACTTTTGCCGACTGAACAAGGTGAATGATCTGCAACGGGAAACGACAGAACTTATGTTGAACAATATTCGCACAAAGGCAGGTTTCATCTCGCTGTTACTTGACGGGCAAGTCGTCGCTTGTGGATTTGGTGTAATCGAACGCGGCTATGTTGGGTTGTATGATATCATTACAGATGCTAACTTTCGGAATCAGGGACTTGCTGAACAGATGATCCTTCACCTCCTGCATTGGGCAAAAGAGAATGGCGCCACGTCCAGTTATCTGCAAGTTGTTGCAAATAATGCACCTGCGGTAAAGCTCTACGCCAAGCTTGGTTATTCGGAAGTATATAGCTACTGGTACAGAGTCAAAGAATGGAACAAGTCCTGATCAAGCTGACAGCAAAAACTGCCCTCCTCCTATTTAGAGGAAAGGCAGTTCTCCGTACTCTTTTCTACAAAGGCAGCTTCACCAGCACCTCATAATTCACGCCAGCTTGGATATTCTTGATGATGTCACCTTCTATACGTTCACCGTCAACATACACTTCAATCGTCTGGACTGTTGCATCCTTCTTCATGTTCACGTTCAGCTCAGCCCCGCGGAACAACCGCGTAACTGATGCCTCGTTCCAATCGGCAGGAAGTTGCGGACGAACCTGAAGCCCTTGTGCGTGACCTTGCAGGCCGAACAATCCATCGATCAGGCAACGATACACCCAAGGCACTGTGCCGGTGTTGAACAAATGACTGGAGCGCCCGGCTGTACGTGGGAATTGACGATAAGCTCCGCGATAATAATTTGGGATAAATACAGGCAGTTGACCCCGTTGGAGAATATCCTCGGCATCGGGCCCCGGAATCATTTTACGCAGCAGACGATACGCCTTCTCCTTCTCACCCACCAGATACAATGCATAAATATAGAAAGCTGCCGCGTGGTTGTACACTGCACCATTCTCTGCACTTCCCGGATGTTTCTGCGTGACACGGCCTACATCTTCCCGCATCGCTGTGAAAGACGGCGCGAGCTTCTCGACACCATATGGCGTCTCCAATTGCTCCTCTACCGAGCGGATTAACTTCTCCTGTTTCTCCTGATCGGCAGCACCGCTCATGAGTGCCCAGCTCTGAGGATTGATATAGATGCGTCCTTCCGCGTCCTTGCTCACACCGAACACTACATTATCATCCGTAATGCCTCGGGCATACCAGTCCCCATCCCACAGGTACTCATTCGCAGTCGCATTCGTCTGATTGGCATCCTGACGGAATTCCGCTGCAACCTCTGTATGCCCTGCCTGTTCAGCAATTTCTGCCCACACATTAAAAGCATATGCCGTCGCAATGGTCAGCCAGCCGGATACGCCTTTGCCTTTGTATCCCACCATGTTCATCGGATCACACCAGTCACCCTGATTGATATAGTTCAACCCACGCTCATCCCGCTCATGGATCAACCAGCGCATCGCAAGATTCATATGTTCCAGTACGGAAAGCTTCTGCTGACTGTCTGTAAAAGCAACCTGTTCCTCCAGAATGCTATAGTCATTGGTTTCATCCAGATAAGTCTTCATACAGACCGGAAGCCAGATACAGTGATCGGTATGAGGAATCTGGTTAATATATTTCAATTCTGCGTCGGGGTGCAAAATAATGCCGTCCGGCATGGCGCCGCTAATATGCTGTTGTGACAATGCAGTCAAGAATGCCGCCCTTGCAACCTGCGGCTGAATGTAACTCATCCCCATATTATCCTGCAGATAATTCCGTGTCTGTGGATCGGTCGAGAGACGATTTGTTTTCCCGTGATAATACATCTGACGAGGCAGCCAGTGATTCACGACATTATCCAACCAGCCATCCGATGTCTGGATCTGGATGTTTCCCTGCCCTTCCGCAATATAATCCGCATACTCCTGCTCGGCAGCCTCAAAACCATCCTGTCCTTCCTCGTTCTGCTTCACAAAATAATGCTGACGGATGCCCTCAATCTCTGCCTCATCATGAGCCGGGCCAAAGATAAATCGGTAGGCCTGCTCAGCACCAGCTTCCAGATCTACTCTGTATTGCAATACGGCCACAGGTGTCTCATATCGCGCATCTCCACCAGCGAGTGTCTCCGACTGAAGTCCAGAGGGATTATGAAGTCCGCCTTCGCCTTCAAAGCTTTCTTGATTCACTTCCCATGCGGTCGGTTGGTGATCTGCAAGCAGATAGGTTTTGTCACTGTAGGTTTTGATTTTGCTATAATCCTGATATTTCTGATACGGCGTAACCGCCGAGCAGACAATGCCCTGTAACTCTTCCACATATGAACCGGACTGGTTCATCCATGACATATAACCGACCGTATAATACGGGTAGATACTCAGCTTGCGTTTTCTCGAAGACAGATTGGTTACCTTTACACGCCACAGCTCCATGACATCTTCCTTCGGCAGACGCAGGGACATCTCGATGCAAATGTCGTCCTGAATCACTTTCCAATGAATATCATGTTTGCCTACAGCGAACGTATAACTATCCGCCTGCTTGCGAACCGGTTCATACGGGGCCGAGAAGATTTCGCCACTTACTTCATCTTTAATGTAAACAAACCGACCCGGATGGTGGGCATAGTATGGCTGCTCCGGTTGCATGAACGTCTTCGCTTCCAGGTTGGGCGCGTACGAATATTTGGCAGGTTCGGGCTGCATAAATTGGGCGACAGCGTACCCCCGGCAATTCACATGAATCATCATCTTTTCATTCCAAAGAAATCCGGATGCCTTCGGTAAACTTGTCGGGCTTGTCAGTTCGACATATTGATTATCTTCCGTTGCTTTAATCATCTCTGATCCTCGCTTTCAGATTATGGAGTTAAAAGTCAGAAAACGTTTTAGGTAACTTGTATACAACTTGGTCCATTATAACACGAGAACGCTTACAGAAAATCAAAAACTAAAAAAGAGCTGAAAAATCAGCTCCGATTCCGTTCCAATTGTTTTTCGATGCCCAACCTGTCAATCTGAATCCAATATTCTGCAATCCGTTCGTTTGCCACCCGGTATACCGCACTTGCAATTTCGATCACTGGCAAATTCGTTGGTGTATATCCATCCACGTCTCCTACATGGGTACCGGTTTGTTTCCAGCGCACATAGACTTTATCCCCTTGTGTCAGCATCTCCTGGATCTCAAGTGAAAAATCCCCGTAAGCTTCGATCATCTCTCGCACATGATCCGCATAATCGGAAGGCGTTCGGGTCACCGTGACCTCTTCTTCGGATATCACTTGATGGGCAAGTACCTGTTCTGCCATTACAGTGCTTGCATAATCCGGATTCCGGCCTGATCGGACCTCTTCAAAAAAGGATCTGACAATCTGTTCTGCTATCATCTGAGCCACTCCAGTCTATTCAAAATATCCGATTATATATAAATATGTAGTAATTCTTGTATTTTAACATGGAACACACGCTACGAAATCACATCTGTTCTATTGTTCTACAGGACTTAAAACCTACCCTCTTACCTTGACAATGCGTCAATATGACCATAAACTAGCAAAGGATGTCAGGAAATTAATAGGAGGTTTAGCCGTTAAGAGGATTGAGTATGGGTTTTAACCATATCTGATAATCTTTCGGTGTGTAGAACTAGCCATTAGAGTCACTCAGAAAAACAAGAAAGCGGTGTATCATGAAACGTCTATTTTTTATTATGTTTGCGCTCACCCTGTTACTGGCTGGATGCCAGAGTAATGAACAGGAAAGCAGTCCGTCCGAGAATAATCCTACAGAAGTCGTAGAAGGTTCTACCATTTTAAGTTTGAAGCAGAAATACGGCTCTGAATCGGAACAAGCGATCATGCCGATGTACAACGTAGCTCAGGATGAAGAATTTACGTTCAAGTTTAAAGCAGATTTACGTAAAAGTAACCTGCGAGCTAGTGACATTATTAGTGTACATACCGATATTAAAGCACTCAAAGCAAGCGATGTATATGCCATTCCAGAGACAAACGACAATAGTGTTTCCATTAAACCTCTTGGATGGGGCGTATTAAGTTCAGATTCCATGATGAACAAGGATCAAAGTTCTTGGGGCGGTGCCCCCATTTATTACATTCGTCTGAATTATGATCCAGATGCTGAGAAGCTAACACTACTCGATCAGCCCATCATTATTCCGTTTACAGTGAAATCGGAGTTACCTGTGCCCAACCTAAGATATGAGATTGATAAAGACAGACGGTTCAAGCTGGTCTGGGACAAAGTTGAAGGTGCCACTGAATATAAAATTTATAAACGTTCTGACCTAACCAACTTCGAAACCAATGTACCTCTAACTGGCGCAGAGGACGCTTTCAGTAATAGTCTGCCTTTAGATATTGCGGTAACGACAGAGACGTCTTTCAATGATTTTTTGAGAGACGGAAAAGGCGGGCTAGGCACTTATAATGAAATGATAACTACCACTCAGAACCATGGTATACGAGGAGAATATTATGTCACTGCAATCGGCGGAGGCAAAGAATCCAATTTTAGCAGAGGTGTCCCTACAGCTCCGCTTGCTTCCCAGTTACCAACAGCTTTGAAAGAACAATTGTATAGGGAGAAATTAAAGAATATAGATATACTTCCTCAGAAAGCAACAGTTGAGTACAATGACGGCTCTCTAGCTCGTGAAACCATTGTCTATGATACCAAAAGCGTAGAAATTTCAGAGTTCAATGAGACGAATATTCCTTTTCACGTTAAAGGAACTGCTTTGAAAAGTTACGTACGCGTAGAAAATGTGACCCAAGCAGACCTGGACAGACTTGCTCAGCAAACCGTAGCTGATTCCAGCAACGGACTGGTGGAACCGAAGAATGACACACCTTACGTTCCTGCCCCTGATGTGCCAACGATCATCAACAATCATGATGCACCTGAGTCTGCAACAGACACAGAAGAAGCACCGGTAGCGGAAACTCCAACTACAGAGTCCACAACCGATACTGAGACTTCAGAGAATGCAGCTGATCCGGTAACCACCGAGGCTTCTAGTGATAGTTCCGAGAGCGCCTCCGAGGAAACTTCGAACGAAGCACCTGCTCCAGCTCCTGAAGCTGTAGAAGACAACCTGGTAGATGAACAGAAATCCAATACACAGCAAAATGTAGAACAAGGTAATCAGGAAACTGTGCCCCAACCTGCTACAGGTGATGCAATGATCAATGCAGATTCCGCATTGGAAGAAGTTTTGGCCAAAAACATGATTGCGGCACAAGATAAAATTTCGTTAAAGGCTTTTCCTGAGGCTCAAAATTTCACGACACTCTCGGATGTGGTTCTGAAAGTGATGTACCAGAATCCATTGATTCTTGGTGTGGAAGGTTTCGAATATAACTACGGTACACTTACCCTTTCGATTCATTACAATGAGTCTGCAAGTGGTATTCAGAAGAAGCAAAATGAGATTATTGCCAAAGCAAACGAAGTCGTGGCTTCCATCATCAAGGATGGCGTGAACGAAGACGAGAAACGTAAAGCCATCTACGATTATCTGAACGATAACGCGAAGTATGACGATGCAGCGCTGGAGAATGCAGAGCAGAACAATTTCAAAAATGTCGACCCACAGTTCAATGACTCGTTTACTACTTACGGTATTCTAGTCAAAGGTGTTGGGGTATGTGCCAGCTATGCCTCCGTCTACAAATTGCTTTCCGATCTCTCGGGACTGGAAAGCATCGTCGTAACGGGAGCTTCCAGCGGCGTTCCACATGCTTGGAACAAGGTCAAAATCGGAAACGAATGGTTCCATGTCGATGCCACCAACAATCTGACCAACTCCGGCATCCCTTACTTCCTGTACAATGCCAACGATGAGACTGCTGCCAGTCAGAAAACGATAGCAGATAAGGATTACTGGCTTGATTCCGAACTCGCGATGTTCGATGGCGAGAGCGATGCCAATGATTATTATGTGCAGAATGATCTCGAAGTCGCTTCCATTACTGAGTACAAAACCAAGGCTGAGAGTGAACTCAAAAAAGGAGAGAACCGGGTCATTCTCCGTTTTGCCTCACCAGTTGACTCTGATGAGCTCATGACAGCTGCCGGTGAAGCCCTTGCTGCTGTGGATGAAGCCCTACTGAACACGGCGCAATTGGCCACGCTCGGAAGTTATGCCATTCTGGACCCGAAACCAGAACAGAAGTAACTTAATTTCACTAAAAATCCCCTTTGCTTTCCAACAAGCAAAGGGGATTTTTAGTCTGTTATTGGATGGCTTCAAGCCAGCAATTTAACCTGATGCAATCTGGTAATAAAAGAAGAAATAAATGCTTTCTCTTTTGTAAGATTCTCTTGCAATCTCTCACTTATTTTACGGAGTGTACTTGCATCACGCGTTATATTGTATTTGAGAACAATATTTCTCAATTTAAAGTAGTCCTGTTTCAGACCAGTGCTTGCTTCCATAAATGCTGCATCTGGCTCAATGATTGATTTCTCCATTAAGTAAGATAAACGCAACTCCATCAGCAGCTTATGTTCATACAAAAGATGAAAAACTCGTGAATCCAATTCTTCCCCAACTAGGGCTGCCTGCTCAATATCGGTAAAGATGCGCTGAATGGCTTGCATTCCAAAATCGTATTGCTGATCCCTTACTAAATCATATGTCTCCCTTGATTGAAGATAGTTTTCCATCGCCGTTATTATCTGTTCTACATGGACGGCGTAATTGATATTCTCGATCGGCTTAAGAAATCTCATCTCTGTCCAAAAACTGTACTCATTAGACATGCTCCAGTAGCCTTTCTCAAGTTCATCCAGACTACATAAGGTTTGTATGAATTTACCATCTTCCAGATTATCAGCAATGTAGATCACATTTTGTTCCAGATCATACCCGTACACCAATAGTTCATGCATGAGATGTTCTTTTTGATAATAGTCTGTACACCCAATGTAATATCTGTCTGCATAAATATATAGATAATATCCCATATCTATTGATTCCGTAATCACTTGCTTAAGCGATTTTCCCCATTTGTTAATCACAATTTCTTGTGGCAGGTTGTAAAAAGAAATTCCAGGGCAGGTACCTAGCAGAAACTGATGAGAATCAAACGAAAAAATTCCCCATCCATGTGCGTACCTGATCTGTATAAAGTTATTGAAAATCCATGGCCATAAATCTTCGTGCATAATGGATGTTAATGCCCCATAAGATGTGTACGTGCTAATGACAGGGTCACCTAGTTTAAGTACATTCTTGGCCATTACAGAATTCCTCCTTCGATTCCTAGGCATAGTGTATTCTTCTGAACAGATTCATTGTATAAGCAACGCACTCTTAAATCTGGGAGCTAAGAACATGTTCTTGAATATATTACCATGTACCCTTCCCGTTTTAAATAAGAACGCTTTCATATATAAAAATATTTATTTCTCTAATCTTAACGAAAAAAAAGAGGATACCGCCCCCACTATGGAGATGGTATCCTCTGATACTATGATCGGATTATCTAAAACCTTACGGACTAACCGTACCACCATTTGCATTCAATGTTTCGCCGCTCACATAGCTGGATTCCTGGCTTGCCAGGAACACAAATGCCGGAGCCATCTCGGCAGGTTGTCCTGCACGACCAAGCGGTGTATTGGAACCAAACTCGGCCAGCTTCTCGACGGGTTGTCCACCTACAACTTGCAGCGGTGTCCATACCGGACCTGGTGCAACAACATTGACACGAATTCCTTTGCTGCCCACCTGTTGGGCCAATGCTTTGCTAAACGTGTTAATAGCTGCCTTCGTTGTCGCATAATCCAGCAGGATTGGCGAAGGTTTGTACGCCTGAATCGACGATGTGTTGATAATGGAGCTGCCCGGCTTCATGTGTTTCACGGCTGCTTTACAGAGCCAGAACATGGAATAGACATTTGTTTTGAACGTTGCATCAAACTGCTCGGTGGTCAGATCCGCGATCTGCTCTACAAACTGCTGTTTACCTGCCACGTTAGCTAGGATATCAATCCCGCCAAGCTCTTTGACCGCAGATTCAATGAGTTCCTCACAGTATTTCTCATCCTTCAGATCACCTGGCATCGTAATTGCTTTGCGGCCAGCCTCCTCAATCAGCTTCACGACTTCCTGTGCATCTGCTTCCTCTTCCGGAAGATATGCCAGAACAACATCTGCACCTTCACGGGCAAACGCAATCGCTGCCGCACGGCCAATCCCGCTGTCTGCTCCGGTCACAACCGCTTTGCGGCCTGTTAAACGTCCGCTACCTTTATAACTTTTTTCACCCGCATCAGGAACAGGAGTCATCTCACGCTGAAGTCCCGGCTCATCCTGTTGCTGTTTCCACTCCGGTGTAGCCTTCGGATATTGTGTCGTTGGATCTTGCATGGTGTGCTGGTCTTGATTAGCCATGTTCAATTCCTCCTCAGTTATTTATAGTGATCACTACAATCACAGAAGTTGTTTTCATAAAAGTTTCACTCTTTTCTTTGTAACCGAGATTCGTGGAATTTAAACTGGACCTGCCCCATTTTCGTTGGCAACTGTCTGGCTTTGAATCTACGGAGATTAGAGAATGTTATATCAAACATGTATTTCCAGATAAAAAAAGCACTCCCTGAATGATGCTGAATCACCCGCAGGTTCTCCAGTCATTTCAAGGAATGCACGTATGATATTACGATATAAGTTGATTACTGAATATTAGACTAACGATCTTTGCCGCCATCTATGTGTTGTCTTTTTCCGATGCCAAATGCGAAATATCCAGCCACCACGATAGCCATGAACGTAGCTCCAACTATCAGAGGCAAGCGCGTATCCGGGTTAAACGCCATACCGATGATAACGAGGATCAGATACACGATGATAATGTAATTGCTGATCGGGAACCATTTGGACTTAAAGTTATGATCCGCCATCTCGTTGCCCCAGCGCTTTCTGAATCGGAACTGACTGAACGCCAGCGCGAACCATGGAACCATGCCTGGAAGAACACTTGCGCTATAGATGTACAGGAATAGCTTGGAGTCTGGCATCAGATAGTTCAGTACAACTCCGATTAACAACAAGGAGATCGTAATGACGATACTGTTGCGGGGAACCCCACCTTTGGACAGCTTTTTGAAAAAGGCAGGTGCCTGCCCATTCTCAGCCAACGTGTACAGCATCCGTCCCGCACTGTAGATTCCGCTGTTGCAACCCGACATGGCCGCCGTGAGCACCACAAAGTTGATGATTCCCGCTGCAGCAACAATGCCGACCTTGGCAAAGGTGAGCACAAACGGACTGCCTGTCTCCCCTACCTCGTTCCACGGGTACAAGGTCACGATGACAAATATGGCACCGACGTAGAAAATAAGAATACGCCACACGATATTTTTGATCGCTTTACGCAAGGTGTGTTTCGGATTCTCCGCTTCGCCTGCTGTAATACCGACCATCTCCACTCCCTGATACGCAGCCGTGACGATACACAGCGCGAAGAGGAAACCTTTGATGCCTCCAGGGAAGAAGCCACCATGACTGAACAGATTCGACAGCCCGATTGGCTGCCCCCCATTCCCCCATCCGAAGAAGATCAGCCCCGTTCCGATCACGATCATGGCTACAATAGCCGTTACTTTGATCATCGCAAACCAGAATTCAAATTCCCCATAGAACTTCACAGCCGCCAGATTTGCCGCCGCAATGATGAGCACCCCGGCAAGTGCCGGCAGCCACTGTGGAATATCCGGGAACCAATACCCGACATAGATGCCAATTGCCGTAACTTCAGCCATTCCAACTGTAACCCACAGGAACCAATAACTCCAGGCGGTGAGGAATCCGGCAAGCGGACTAATATATTTGTGAGCAAATGTCGCAAACGAACCCGTGACTGGCTCCTGAATCAGCATTTCCCCCATAATACGCATGACAAAAAAGATAATGATACCGGCCAGCAAATAGGCAAGCAGCACGGATGGACCTGCCCATTTGATCGTACTCGCCGATCCCATGAACAAGCCAACACCGATTGTACCTCCGAGTGCAATCAGCTCAACATGGCGGGGCTTTAGCCCTCTAGATAGTTGCTTTGATTCCAAGCGATTCTCCCCTTTTCTTGTGTACAGCTTCTTGATGTAATTTTTTAATTTTCACATTCACATTAACGCAATGCAGAATTGCTTCACCAAATTGTACGAGATGTGCCGCAGAAATACAACAAGGAATGTGAGGAAACGGATTCACTACACATATAGGTATAGGATAACCGCTTAATGAATATGGCAGACAACTGATTCAACAATTCCTCGCAGTGTTGTGTAATCATAGCGCCAGACTTCCTTTTCCCTGACTCTACAGGGAGGTCACTGGAACCCCTATGGACAGCTCACGTATTGTAACTTTGGGTATTATGCGACTTGTCGTTATCGATCTGCTTGTATAAAATTGATAAATAGGAGGCTTCACATGCCTGACTTCTTACTGGTCTTATTTTTGTTTAACCTTTCTCTATTCCTGCTTCATGAAATGGATGCGATCAGGCGGTCCGAGTGGAAATTGTTTATTGTATTAAAAGATATGAAAGATGATAAAGCCTACAGGTATTTCACCTGGATTCACTTGCCAATGTACACTATCATCCTCTCTCTGCTCTTTAGCTCCTATCAAACGATTACATTCTGGGTGCTGGATATCTTTTTCATCATACATACCGTGTTGCACTTCTTTTTCGAGAAGCACCCGCACAATGAATTTAAAAATGGATTCTCCAGAACATTCATATATCCAATGGGAATAATTGCTTTAATTCATTTAATATTCCTAATCATCTAATCTCTCAATGACGGCGGGTTGAAAGACTGACTAAGATATTTTCTTAAAATGGAGGTAAGCCCTATGCAACAACCTCATGCAGAACGAGTTGAATTATTCGTTTCCAACACTCAGATCATCAAGAAGTCGTTCAAATGGCAACATGGGATGATTCACCGTCTGGCCGCCCTGCTCTATGCAGCGGAGAATAAAGTTGCTGATGCAGAAGCCATACGCCAAAGCCAAGAGTTGATTAAACAAAACACAAAACTCTTCTCTGCCTTCAGAGGTAATTCTGCCATTAGCATTGCTACCATGCTCTCCCTTACAACGGATGAGAACACAAAGCTGGCAGATACCCTGCATGTCTATGATCTGATGAAAGAGATCAAATTCCGCAACTCGGATTATCTCGTTATTGCCGCCTATCAGATTGCAACTCAGGTGTCACCCGATCAGTTTCAACCTACGGTGGAGCGAGCAAAATCATTTTATGACGGCATGAAAGCAGAGCACCGCTTCCTTACTGGGCAGGATGACTACATTTTCGCTGCCATGTTAGCCCTTTCCGATCTCGACGTGCATACTGGTGTGGCACGAATGGAACAACTCTACGGGGAATTGAAACCAGAGTTCTCTTTCAGAAACAGTGTGCAGGCGTTAACACAGGTACTCGTTCTTGGAGAGGATACCCCGGATGCAGGGACTCGTGTGATTGCCTTAAATGAAGCTTTTCGTAAAAGGGATCTCCGAATGGATAAAACGTACACATTACCTTCTCTCGGGTTACTTTCCCTACTGCCCTCGGACAGAGACGCATTAGTGGATGAAGTCGCGGAGACAAATGACTGGTTACGGACTCAAAAAGGTTTCGGTGCCTGGTCGATCGATAAACAGGAGCTGCTCCTTTTCTCATCCGCGTTGATAGCCATTCAATATGTGGAGAATCTGCGAAACGGTATGCTAACGACAGCGATCTCAACCAGCATCACGAATATTATCATCGCTCAACAAGCAGCCATGGCCGCAGCTGCCGCAGCATCGGCTGCTGCCGCTTCTTCATCATCTTCCAACTAACAAGGACCAGGTTGCCTTGAATATGAGTTAAAAAAAGACCCTCCCGAGTTCAAGTTCACTCGGAAGGGTCTTAAAGCATTCATGCATACATCTTAAATAATATTCATCTTCGCTATGATACAATCCCCGTATCTCGGAACTCTTCCAGAAAATCATTCAGCCAATCCTCGCCATAATCCAGAGCTCCCATATCACTTTCGATAAAAGCAACATCCAGACCCATCACCCAGAACCTTCGAGCGATAATAAAGAGATCAACCGCCTGTTCATCTGCATCCGTAAACTTCCGAACCGACCGGTATCCTTTCATCAACGCATCCCATAGTCTTTGTTTCTGCCCTGAATCACCCGACTGCCGTTTCCGAATTTTCACTTGGGCCAAATCGTAAGCACGCCAGCTTTTGGCTGCCCATTCGAAGTCATAATGGATAAACGAATGCTCCTGTTGAAATGCATTGTTATTCCCATGCATATCGCCATGGCACAGACCAAAGTCCAGGTCTTGGCTGGTAGTGGCAGCGATGCGTTCTTTTAATGCTGTTGCAAACGTATGGAGGAATGCTGCTGCTTCATGGTTCTCACCGATATACCGGATGATTCTTTCTAAGGGTTCGTCGATAAGAAATTTCAAATCAAGCTCATATCGCGGCAGCCCCACGTTCACCTGATCCATAGCCTTATGCAATTCAGCGGCAGATTGACCAAAGGCGTAACAAGACTCCTCATCCTCCAAGTTGTTCTCCGTGCCCTCAATATAACTAAACATTACAGCAACCCGTTTGCCTTCTGCCGCCTCCAGCACCGTATATCCAGTCTCATCTCTCTTCTGAATATATTCTCCAATATCGGTATGTTCCGCAGAACCTAGAACGTTCTTGAGTTGAGACAATAACGAAAGCTCATACTGAACATCTTCCTCCGTGATTTCAGTGCGGTAGATCCGGAGAATATAGATACCACTGGACGTACGAACCCGGTAGGTATCATTCAATCCTCTAAGCCAAAACAAACATTCTTCCCATGTTCCAAGGTCATACTGATTGCTCAATGCAGACTCCAGATACCTGGGGTTAAGCACTGAACGTAAAGCAGTCGGTTGAATGGACATATGTATACTCCTTCACTCTGAAATGATATTTAGTTCAACTTAACACCGAAACCGAGCTGACCCAGTTCATTACGATATCCTGCAAGCCACAACTTGCCACCCGATACCCAGTACATGTTACTCTTACTTGTTTCAATGAGCGTCACATTCTGGTACGAACGTTGAGCTTCCTTTGTATCGGCATATACGATCGTGCCCGCATTATACCCCATGAAGAGCATCTCATTTTTGTCGGTAATCACTAGGGCTCCGTTATCCGCAGCAGATATGGACTTGTACACCAAATCTTCCTGAGGGTAGTAATATCCTGTTTTCGTAATCCGAATGGGTCCCCTGTTAATCATGATTGGCTTATACATCTTCTGAGTCACATTGAAGCCCAATTGGCGTGAAGAATTGCTACCCCAAGCCCATAGATTTCCTTTTTGATCAATTGCGATGAGGTACGGATTGTTCGCTCCTGAGGAAGAAATCTGCCGTATGTTCTTGAATCCTTGAATAGGTGTTGCTATCGTTTCGGTTTCTTTCATATTCGTGTCCCAGAACCAGACCGTACCATCCTTTTTCACAGCGTAAGCTCGATTCAGATCACCAATGGTTACATCAATAACACCTGTAATCCCAATTTTCCTCGAATGATTTTTCAGAAGTTTCATACCTGTACCTGGAGCCCCACCAAGTTGATACACATTACCTGAATGAGTTAACAACACAACCCCGTTACTATAAACATCCATCTTTTTGATTGCTTCAGGTACAAGAGTAACCTTCTGAGGTGTTCCAGTTTTCGTTTGAATGCCTAAATAGTTCAGATCACCCCAGCCAAACAGTTCCCCTTGCTTGGTTAAATACAGTGAAAAGCGATCTCCCGCTCCGACTTGGCTAACGTTAGATACCTTGTTGATTTTCGTAACAGGCAGTACTGGATAAATACTATTGTTAAGTTCATTATGTAAATTATCTCCCCAACCATATAACGTACCGTCAGCGGTAAGAGCAATAACATGCGTATCACTTGCTGCTACTGATATCGGTTTAACCACTTGTTTGATCTGTTTTGCAAAATGCACATCGGGTGCAGCGCTGCCTACTCCATATTGGGAATAATCAATGATCACCTTTGTTTGCGGGGTATAGTCGTCCTTATATTTATCATATTCTCCCTCGGGGAGATGATCAGGATCTACATAGTAAATATTCGTATCCACCTTCGGCACGGGCAAAGGATAGTCCGGGGAGATACTGGATTCCTTTCCTCGTTCATCATAGAAGGATATTGTAATGGAATTTCGCTGTACCTGTGCAGCATCTATGGGAATAGTAGTCACGGCAAAATATCCATTTTTATTCGCTGGCACCGTTGTTTCAAACAAGATAACGCGCTTATACTCTTTCTTCTTCCCAACGATGACAAAATCTCCTGTACTCACTCGTAAGCTAACTTTTTCATTTTTGGAATTATAGCCTACCCCTTCAATAAAATGCTGCCATCCTCGTTCGGTGTATATCGGTAGCTTGCTATCGGCCCTTCCTCAGCATACGTGGGTTCAATGAATACCAGGGAAGACATCACTAGCGCAATCGTCAGGCAAACGGTGAACCATTTTCGGTAGAACACATTATTCCCTTCCTTCTTTATTAATATATTCTTAATATATCGTACATAGGAATTTATTGGAATGATATCTAGACCCTCTATAAATTAATCTTATGAAAAATAAAAAAAGACGTGAGCGCACACTGCTCCCACGTCTGAAATTTGCCTGATGGGTGGAACCTTTTTTCAAAATGTCGATCTTACGGCCTATATTTATAATCAAAGTTCATTTTAACACGCACTCTTTTGGTGATCATACAGGGTTATTTGCATTGGCCCGCTTTCCCGTCTTCAGCCGGTTCATACGCTCTGGATCGGTTCCAGCGCTCGACAATACAGCACATTCACGAAAGGCAAAATGTTTGCACCCCTTACACTTCTCCTCGTTCAACTGCTGTAACGCATAATTAATGGCTTCCCCAGTATGTTCAAACCGATGTGCAGGATTTAAACGCTCTAACAGACCTGTTCGTTTCAACATCTCAAGTGGCTGCTCCTGTATGCCCGATAACAATACAATCCCGCCCGACCGTTCAAAATGCTTGATTAAACTCGCCAGGTTAGCCTCGCCTGTTGTATCCATAAAGGGTACCTTACCCATGCGCAACAGCAAAATGCCCGGTCGACGATGAATGGAATCCATGACCGACTTCTCGAACATATCTGCCGCACCAAAAAATAAAGGTCCTTCAATCGTATATAAGCTGATCTGCGGACAGTCATGTCCTTCCCGAACCATGTGGGCCATGACTTTCTCATGTTTATGCTCGGGATCGGGCAGTACTTTGGCAACCTTCAACATCTCACTCATCCGCTTAACGAATAAAACAACAGCCAGAATCAACCCCACCTCTACAGCTGTCGTTAAACTTGTAAATACAGTAAGCAAAAAGGTAATGAGCAGAACGAGTGAATCGCTCGTTTTGGTTCTCATGACATGCATGAAGGATCTCCGTTCACTCATGTTCCAAGCCACCAGCATCAGAACGGGAGCCATACTCGCAAGAGGAATGTGAGATGCGTATGGCGCAAAGAGAACAAGTACCAGCAAAACCACCACACCGTGAATCACGCCAGACCATGGCGATACTGCGCCGGATTTGATATTTGTTGCTGTACGCGCAATCGCTCCTGTTGCAGGAATGCCCCCAAATAGCGGCGTCACCATATTAGCAATTCCCTGCCCAATCAACTCCCGATTGCTGTTATGTCGACTTCCGGTCATGCCATCGGCAACCACAGCTGACAGCAACGACTCAATGCCACCCAGCATGGCAATGACAAAAGCGGGTTGCAGCAAGTTCATGATACGTTCCCAAGTGATCTCCGGCACATGAAACTGAGGCAAGGCGTTAGGTATGGCGCCAAAGGACGAACCGATCGTAGCCACCTGCCCTTCAAAAAAGAACGCTGCGACGACCGTCGAAAGAATCAGTCCCACCAGTGATGCAGGAACCTTCGGTGCAAACTTGGGCAAAAGCAGAAGAACAGCCAGACAGATTCCAGCTGTAAGCACACTGTATATATTAACTGTCGAGATATGCATCCCAATTTCTTTCATATTGGACCAGAAGTCCTCATGCTTCTCGATGCCACGAAGTCCCAGGAAGTTCGTAATCTGTCCGCTAAAAATAATAACGGCGATTCCTGCCGTGAAACCGATTGTCACCGGCCTGGGAATGAACTTGATTAATGCCCCAAGCTTGAATACGCCCATAAGAACAAGCATCAAACCAGCCATCATTCCCGCGATCAACAGATTCTCATATCCATACTGCATCACAATGGCAAATAGAATCGGAATGAATGCACCCGTTGGCCCGCCAATCTGGAACTTGGACCCACCCAGCAAGGAAATGAGAATCCCTGCGATTATTGTGGTATACAATCCATACTCCGGTTTGACCCCGGAAGCGATGGCAAAGGCCATACCGAGTGGAATTGCAATAATACCTACAATCAGCCCCGATAACAGATCCTTGCGAAAAGCGGCAGCATTGTAACCTGCATATCTCCCCATCCATCTCATGTACAAAAACCTTCTTTTCTTCATATATTTAAATATTTGAATATAAACAAAAGACTACTCCCCCGCACACATCCTGTCAATCGGATTGCACACCATTTCCGGCAGGAGACTAACACAAAAAACAAGAACCTCCGGTGATGACACCCAGTTGCTCTTGTTTGTTGTGTCAGGACTCTTTACGAATGTCTTCCAACATGGAAATGGCATCAACCAGATGATTGTCAAAAATCTGTTTAGTGACTGCCAGCAAGTCCTTAATCAGCGGATCACGCAGCGAATAGGTGACCGTTGTGCCTTCTTTGATTCCCTGGACAACATTTTTGCTGCGCAGTACAGCCAGTTGTTGTGAAACAGCAGAGCCTTCCGATCCCAGAATGCTTTGCAGTTCATTCACGTTCTTGGCTCCTTCACTCAGCAGCTCCAGAATCTGAATCCGCATCGGGTGTGCCAACGCTTTGAAAAAATCCGCTTTAAACTGTTGTATGCTTTGATTCATACGCTATGCCCCTTCAATCGAACTTTTGAAGATGCAAATATCATAACATAGAACGGATACCATGCTTTAATCTAACCATAAACGGTTCGATGGAAAAATTAAGATTGACCTTGCAGTACACTTCAACCTTTATACTTTATTTATATTCTTCTTCACAGATCTTATATCTGAACTCCATCAGGAAGGGTGATTCCTCAATGAATATGTATATCCATAATCATAAACGCTCGTTGACGAGTTTTCTATTCGAGAAATATATCGCAACGTTAGATACCAAAAAGAATTTTTCAACACGCGAGCTTACTCGCAAACATCTGGATCATATGGGCTTGGAAAACATTAAACCCTATACCTTGGCTAAAACAAAATGGTCATCTTCCATCAAAGAACGCTCCCATGAAGACATGCAGGTATTCACATTAAACGATCAGCATTCCCGTGAACAGAGGGTCATTCTCTACATTCATGGCGGGGCGCATACACACCAGCCGCTGTCTTTACACTGGAAATTCATGGACCGCATGGCTCAGGCTCTGAATGCCAAGGTGGTTGCTCCCATCTATCCAAAGGTTCCTCATTTTAACTATCAGCACACGTATCCGAAACTGCTCAATCTATATCGGGATTTGCTCGCCTCTGTGGACGACCCGGCACAACTCACCATTATGGGGGATTCCGCAGGAGGCAACATATCCCTAGCCTTGGCCCATTATCTGAAAATGCATGATCTCTCGCAGCCCAAAGATATCATCTTGTTATCACCTTGTGTGGATATGGTGCTGGACAATCCGGTCATATTTGAATACGAGACCCGTGACCCGATGCTCGCTGTGGAAGGATATGATGTCATCCGGCGAATCTGGGCAGCTGATAAACCTCTAAATGACCCGTTAATCAGTCCAATCTACGGAGATTTCGCCGGCCTTGGTAGAATCAGCATCTTTATCGGAACTCACGAAGGTTTGTTTCCTGATAATATGAAGCTCGACAAGCTGCTGACGGATCAGAAAATCGATCACCAAACGTACGTTTATCCCAAAATGAATCATGTCTTCGTCCTCTATCCGATTCCGGAAGCCAGGGATGCTCAGCGTAAAATTGTTAACATCATAAAAAACTCAGCACATGAAGCTGGACAATAAACTGTAACGCGGCCCCACTCCCCACAGTTTTCGCTTAAACAAAAAGAAAAAAAAGCTCAATCCCTGGACTACCGCCACCGGATTGAGCTTACTTGCTGTTATTCTGTCATCTAACTAACTTTCATAGGAACCATATTCAAACCAGTCAAAATCCGCTACCTGATCCGATGAAGTCCCGTTGCTACTGCTAAACATTCCGATACAGCAGCCAACAAAGCCGCCGGCCACTTCAGTGCTCAGGCTGCTTGTATCCACCTGTTCCGCAACCAGATGATACTGACTTCCATCCGTGCTGTAGTAGAAGTTTAGTTGCTGACCTGTCGCGGCCAATTTGATATACACCCGCGATACTTCATCATCCAGCGCGACCTGCGCAATGTGAGTATCCTGACCATCTATACAGGTCACCACACGCAGCATCTGCTGTTTCTCAACCAGTGCACGCTCAATACGTACATGATACTGATCGTTCTGAGTGACGACAACACCAGCCGTCTCATTTGCATTCCCGGGCACAAATTCCATCGCTGTAGCTGCCACGTAATCCATATGCCTTTGCCGCAGGCAGACAAAGCTGGAATTCTCTTTTTCCTTCAATGTTTGCGGTTTCAGCTTCAATCGCAGATATCCTTTTCGCTCTGTTAATGAATACAGGTCTTCCTGAGGATTGCGCAAAAACATCCATTGCAAGCCCAGACGATCACTGTCAAAATGGTCAAAACGCAGTTGGGGCTCTACCGGAACAGGTTTTAAATCCAGCGTACCCTGCTCCTCCAGGATGCCGCGGCCCTCATTGACAACTGGCCATCCGTCCTCCCAAATGACCGAAGCAAGGAACGTCTCCCGCCCCAGATTGCTGAAGCTCCCACCGTAAGGACGCGAAGCAAGCATGACCATGAACCATTGACCGTTCGCAGCCTGCACCAAGTCTGCATGTCCTACATTAACAATAGGGTATCGTTTGCCCAAATGGCGATGCGTAATGATTGGATTATTGGGATTTCCAACGTACCCTTCGGTTAAGCTTTGGCTACGCGCAATGGTCACGGCATGGTTGGGTCCTGTGCCGCCCTCTGCAATCAATAAATAGTAATATTCGTCGATCTTATACAGATGCGGTCCTTCAGGCCAAATAACATCAACCATGGCCCCACGCCAGAGCACGTAACTGTCCCCCACCAGTTTCATGGTGGTCAGATCAAGCTCCCTAAGCCAAACTTCCCAGTTTCCGTTATAACGAACTCCCTCAGAGCAAGGACGTGTACCCAGGTAATATGCTTTGCCGTCATCGAAGAAAATCGTAGGGTCTATTCCTTCTGCGCCTTCGATAAAATAAGGATCAGACCATGGCCCAGCCGGATCGGTAGCGGTTACAACAAAATTGCCGCCATGTGATACGTTGGTTGTAATCATATAGAAGGTCCCTTCGTGATACCGAAGCGTTGGAGCGAATATTCCTTGTGAATGCCCTGCCCCCTGAAGATTCAATTGTGAAGGGCGATCGAGTACATTGCCAATCTGTTTCCAATGTGCAAGATCACGGCTCTGAAAGATCGGAACCCCAGGAAAATAGGCAAAAGTCGAGGTCACCAAATAAAAATCTTCACCCACCCGACAAACGGACGGATCTGGATAAAACCCGGGCATAATCGGATTGTTAAACGTGCATTGTTCGTTTTGATTTGCATTTTTCATTCTTTTACCCCTCCAATGGTGAGTCCAGTGACAAAGTATTTTTGCAAGAACGGATACAGTAAAACGATCGGCATGGCCGTCACAACCGTGATTGCTGCACGAATGGATACAGGAGTCACCATGTTGGTCACATTTTTGTATGAATCCACGTTGACGGTTCCACCCTGTGAGGTCGCAGAGGATAATAATTTCATAAGCTCATACTGCAAAGTGGTCAAATTCCGATTACCCGCCGTGTACAACATGGAGTCAAACCAGGAGTTCCACTGACCTACAGCAATGAACAGAGCAACTGTAGCCAACACCGGCTTGGACAGCGGAAGCACGATGCGCATGAAAATCCGAAAATCTCCAGCTCCATCCATCTTCGCTGATTCTATCAATCCCTCCGAGAGTCCCTGAATGTAGGTACGAATGACAATCATGTTGAACACCCCGATCAAGCCGGGAATAATGTATACCCAGAAGCTGTTCAGCAGCCCCACTTGTTTGATCAGCATGTATCCTGGAATTAAACCGCCGCTGAAATACATCGTTACTACGAATAGCGTCGTGACCAATTTGTTAAACATATACTCCTTGCGGCTCAGCACATAGGCCAACATCGCGGTACAGAACAGTTGCACAACCGTTCCAACCACGGTTCGGGCAACCGAAATAAATGCAGCTTGTGTCAGATTCGGATTCTGGAATACGGAGACATAATTTTGCAGTGTCCATTCCCTCGGCCAGAGATAGATCCCTCCGCGGATCGTATCCAGCCCGTTATTGAAAGATACGGCAATGGTGTTTAAAAAAGGATATAACGTAACAACCATGACAAGCAACATAAATATGCCATTCGTGATGGAAAAAATTGAATCACCCAAGCTTCGTCTTCTACAAAATCGCTTCACAGTTCTGCCCCCTTATCATATCAACCGCTCTTCACCAAGAGACTTGGCAATCCCGTTGGCGATAAATATGAGCACGAGACTGACCACACTTTTGAAGATGCCTGCGGCGGTGGCAAGTGAGTAGTTGCCGAGATTAATTCCGTATTTCAAAACAAAAATATCGATTGTCTCGGACACATCCTGCACAAGTCCGTTCCCCAGCAAGTATTGAATCTCAAAGCCTGCGTTCAGTACGTTACCCACGTTGATGATAAGCAGGATAATGATCGTTGGTTTGATGCTTGGAAGTGTGACATTGAACATTTTGCGAAAGCGGCCGGCTCCGTCAATGGAAGCTGCTTCGTATAAGCTCGGATTAATCGACGCCATAGCCGCCAGATAGATGATCGTACCCCAGCCAATTTCCTTCCACATGCTGGACAGACCCACAATCCCCCAGAAGTATTCGGGTTCCGCAAAAAAGTTGATTGGTGCATCAATCAGACCCAATTTTGTCAGCAGTACATTCACAATTCCGGTTTCCGTTGACAATACATTCGCAACAATCCCTGTTACGATGATCCACGACAGGAAATGCGGAAGGTAAGAGACCGTCTGTACCACGCGTTTGAACAATACCATCCGCAGCTCATTTAATAAGAGCGCCAGACCAATTGAACCGACAAATCCCAGAAACAGACTGATCAGGCTCATCGCCAGCGTATTGCGAATGACACGTAAAAATGTAGGGTCCGTGAATAACGTTCGAAAATGATCCAGCCCCACCCAATCCTGCTCCATAAAACCAATGCCCGGTCTATAATTCTGAAAAGCCATCAACCAACCCCATAATGGCCCATACGCAAAAATAGCGATAAACGCAATAAACGGAAATGACATCCACATTAATTGTCGCTGACTTTTCATTCTGGACAGGTTGTACCCGATCCAGCTTGTTCCCGCTGGGATATGGCTGGTCTTTAACGAAGGCTGCAGCTCCTTTTTGGCCATGTTTTTCTCTCCTTGCTGACGAGTTTATCTATATCACCCAGTCTGGATGAATCGATTCCTTTCCTATCCAATCTCCCGAATCTGGCGTGTAAGAAAGGCTACGGAGTTCCCCATAGCCTTCCGGTGTGACAGGCCTTTATCCCCACAGTTCCATACGTCTGCGAACTTCTTCCGTCAGCGCATCTTCATATGCTTTAATATCTGCACTCTCCTTGAGCGTGGCTTGATACTCTTCCCAAGCCTTATCAAATTCGGCTGGTGAAGTCATAATCACCTTTGGCAGCCATTTGCGTTTAACATCGTCCATCTTCTGTCTGGCAATGGTCTCCGGTTTATTCGGTTCGAAATTATAGGTATAGATCGGGAACCACGGTTCATTTTCCTCCGCAGGCTCCAGGAAGTCGGTAAACTTCGTATATCCATAAGCCTTGAGCACTTTTTTATCGATGTCATTCAATGTGGCAAGGTACTCCTCCGGCTGCTCCTTAGGATCAAGAGCATTCTTCCCATCAGCGGTCATGCCTTCATGATGCGGGAAATAGACCAATGGGCTTCCCGTATTCGCAAGCACCCAGTCCGGATCTTTGGAATTCGCACGTTGCTCTTCATTTCTGGAGAACACGCCTTTGTCATCCACCTGGTAATCCACGCCTTCCTGTCCCCAGGTTCTCAATACCTCTATCTCAGGGTCCAGCAAATCATTAATATATTGAAGTGCCCCTTCGATATCCTCGCAGCTCTTAGTAATGGCCAAGCCACCATTCACGTTAAGGATTGGATTGTTCTGATAACGTCCTTTGACATCCTCGGAGAGTGTGATGGACAACGGTACATAGGTTTTGTCATACAATTTTTGCTTCACGAGTGATGCCTCGGCATCAAGGAACTGCCATCCTTGATCCACCATACCCAGCACACGTCCGGTTGAAATTTTGGATATATATTGATCATAGTTTGCTGTAAAGGTTTCGTTATCGACTAGGCCTTGATGATATGCTTCATTGATCTTCTTGAAATATGCCTTCGCTTCGGGAATAGTATTATAGTTTTTGGCCGTCAGCGTTTCTTTATCAACGATGGCTGCGCCTTCGTTAGGATAACCAGCCATGAAGAGCGGAGGGTTCTCCAGTGCGAAATAACGCCAGTCATAAGAGATAATCTCGAATCCAATGGTTGGCTGACCATCAACGGTCGGATGCGCTGCTTTGTACCGTTCAATCAAGTCAAAGTATTGGTCAAGTGTTTTGATGGTCGGATAATTATCCCATTCCAGTACGGCCTTCTGAATCCAGAACGCTTCTCCATCATGGGTTACTTTCATCGACTTTTCTTGTATATTGCCGAACTGAGGAATGAAGTAGATATGTCCATCCGTCGTATTTTTCATCTTCTTCCAGTCTTCACCCAGGTAATTTTTGATGTTTGGATATTTATCGATGTAATCCTCAAGTGGTACTAGCGCCCCTGCCGCTACCAGTTGCTGAGTACCATCACTCCCATCGATAAAGTCGGGATATTCGCCGCCTGCAATGAGCACACCAATTCGTTCTTTGGCTGTTTGGCCCGTAAGCCAGTCCATCGTAACTCTGACGCCTGTTTTCTCCTCA
This sequence comes from Irineochytrium annulatum, assembly GCA_027600665.1. NCBI lineage: Eukaryota > Fungi > Chytridiomycota > Chytridiomycetes > Chytridiales > Chytridiaceae > Irineochytrium > Irineochytrium annulatum. The sequence continues at coordinate 75,517 of JADGJL010000007.1, forward strand.
ATGGCTTTTAACACCCGATTATCGTCAGGCGCAATTTTCCCAGGTACGGCAAAAAAGGCTGAAAATTGTTTCAATTCCCTTCCATCTGCTGTTGTTTCCCCTTTCGAGGACGATCCCGGTGTACATCCAGCGAGTGCAATGACTAGTATTAAAGCTAGCAGAGCGCTATACTTGATTCTTTTTCTAACATCCTTTTTCATCATGACCCCTCCATCGATTATATTGACAGAAGCTTTTTGGAAAGCGCTTTCCAAAGGCTGACTTAAAATTATCATGCTTCCATGCCCCTCTCAACGGGATAAACTATAGACGGAATCCCACTAATTCCAGTATCTGCGAAAAAAATATCCCGCTGCTCCGTCAAGGAGTGCAGGATGTTGAATCAAGAGAGTACGCAGCATGGGCACTTTTACGATATTGTGCAGGCGTCTCCCCCATGAGTTTCTCGAACCGGCTAATAAAATAATCGGAGTCCCGATATCCCACCATTGTTGCAATCTCGTATACTCTTTGATCTGTTCTGCGCAACAGCCGCGCGGCCTCCTCTATTCGCAATTGATTCAAATAATCACTGAAGCTGATCGAGTAATGCTTTTTGAAAATCTGTCCCAGATATGCGCTGTTCATGTAGAACTGCTCTCCCAGCAGCTTCAAGCTGATATTCTCTCTGTAATGCTCGTGAATGAAGGCCTCAATCTTGGCTAATATGCCCATCCCTTTCGACTTTTGCTGCTCCTTCAGCTCCTCTGCGCACATAAGCGAGAACTCACATAAATGTTCAATGTTTTCCTCCATGGATAACATCGCGTAGTTCACCTTCAGAAAAGCCGATTCCATCAGCCCGGAATCTGGAGTAACCGTATCGTTATTCACAAGATCCAGCAAATTGTATGCCAAATAGTGCAAGTGGATTCGGACAATAGCAGGCTCGATTCGCTCATCCAGAAAATATTGAAAAATGGCCTTTGCATGGCTGTATAGCTCATCCGTCTGCTGTTCCTCGATAGACTTGACCAGCCCATCAAACAATTGTTTTTCGAATTGACCAGGCCGATTAACAAATAAGTTCGTATCCATAAGCTCGAAATAATAAATGGGCCCACACGTGGTGAAGAAACGTAAGCTTTTCATTATGCCGCAGGATTGATAAGACTCATGCAGCGCCTCCAACCCCTGTACTTCCTTCCCGACATACCAAGCAACCACCGCCCCTTGATCGCGGCTCAGCTCGGTATGTAGTTGGGTCAAATAGTGCTCCAAGGCCGCTGCCTTACGTTTCACCATCGAATCCGTAACAATGAGCAGAATCGCATTTTTATCACCTGTGAACGGCTTCAAAACTTGCCCCGGCAAGGGCTCACCCACCCATGCCTCAACCCGAGCGCACCAATCCGTTCCCTGTTCTGGAATGCCTTCCACCTCAATCAGAATGCAACGCATTGTGCCAGCATCTTGATAGTGCGGCTGCAGACTCGTAACAGCCTCCTCCTCAGCCACCCCAAGCAAGATTGACTGCATATGCTGAGCCATAATCATTTGATCCTTTTTTTGCTGATAACGCTTCTCTTCTGTCCGCGCATGAAATGCATCCCTGAACTCCTCAAGCACCTGTACCAGTTCTGTCTTCACGATAGGCTTGAGAATGTAGTCATTCACCTGATATTTAATTGCCTGCTTGGCATATCCGAACTCATAGAATCCACTAAGCAGAATCAGCTTGATATCACCGTTATATTGCTCATACAAGGTTTGAGCAAGCTGCATGCCGTCCATTTCCGGCATCTTGATGTCGGAAATGACCAGATCAGGCTGCACAGCGCGTATGGCTTCCAATGCCTGCTTGCCATTGGAAGCCTGACCACAAATCTGGAAACCGTAAGACTGCCAATCAATTAACAATTGAAGTCCTTGGCGAATAAATGGCTCATCGTCCACAATCAGCACGTTGATCATATCCTCGCTCCTTATTCTTGGGATGCCAGCATAAGAGGAATTTGAATGCCAATCGTTGTCCCCTTCCCCTTTTCACTGAATATGTGCACCTGAACGAAATCATCAAAATACATCCGTAGCCGAATATATGCATTCATCATGCCAATGCTGCTAAGCTCGCTCATCCGATCCATACTCGGGTCTTGCATCATTTTGCAGAGCGAGGACAGCTTGTCCTGATCCATACCGACGCCGGTGTCTCGAATGGAAATGTAGAGCGCATTACTTCGAATTTCGAATAATACCTCCACGACCCCATCATTTGCTGTCCCTTCAATGCCATGGATACAAGCATTCTCCACAAAGGTGAGAACGGTTAGTTTGGGTATCATCATCGCAGCAATGGATTCGTCAGTGATCCTGATTGCAAATTGCAGCTTTTCGCCAAAGCGATACTGCTGAATACTCAGATAACTTTCCACGAAATTGATTTCTTGTGCGATGGTAATCAGATCGTCGCCCCAATTGATCGTCTGACGCAGCAGCAGTGCCAGTCTATGAATGACATCGGAGGTCTCAAGCTCTTGCTTGATCAAACTCCGCATACGGATCGTTTCAAGCGTGTTGAACATGAAATGGGGATTCACCTGACTCTGAAGGGCTTTCAGCTCCGCCTGCTTCTTGGAGAGCTCAAGGGCTTGCCGCTCCACTTGACCCTTAAACACAATTTCAATCAAGTTCTTGATCTTGATGACCATCATGTTATAACTATGGGTCAGGCTACCGATCTCGTCCTTGCCCACAGGTCCCGATATCACTTCAAATTTCTCATGCTTCACTTGATCCAGGTGCTTCGCTATCCGATCAACTCTGATGACCAGTGATCTGGATATCAACCAGATCAGCAGTGTGGGCACCAACAGATTAAGAATGATCAGCAACGTCAAATTAAGCTTGGAATTAACAATCTCCGACAGAACGTCCAATTTCTCTGTGCTGACGAAAATCTGCCAATCCTCGGATACGACGGGAATCGATTGCATGGATTGAACAGGATCAATTGGACTGTTCGCAATCAGATTAAATGGCTGGCGCGTCTGATTCATTTCGGAATCGTTCGAGAAAATGACCCTGCCATCCGAAACGACATATACCTTCCCGTTCGCTCCCTCATTTTTAAGCGATTTGTTGATGAAAGAATAGTCCAGATCAACCTTTAACACCTTTTCAACCTGCTGCTCCCCAAAGTAATCCAGCTTGCGAATAATGCTGACTTTGCGTCCTCCCTGACTTTGCGACATCTCTGCCTGCTGCTTGTCAAAATACGAATAGATCATGATATGGTCGCTTGTGTTCATAAGCGCTTGATACCAATCACTTTTCTTCACCTCATCATCCAGCTTAATGAAGTTTCCTCCATTGACGAAGGTATCATTTCCAACATAAAACGTAACTTGGTTCACCTGCTGGTAGCTGTAATAGTACCTGACCAGATTGTTGTTGCTAAGCATATCATAGTAGGCAGAGTAATAGTCTTCCTGATCGCGGTACTTGGACTCCATGAACCGGTTCAGCGTTCCATCGGTATAGAGAAAATTGGACACATACAAGCTATTGTCTATACTGTTTCGCAGGTTGAACTTGATCCTTTGCTGCATTTCATTGAATCGGTTATGCTCCTTCTCCTCAATGTTACCTTTGATGCTTAGGTAAAACACGGTATTTGTGACCAGAACCGGAACCAGCACACAAAAAATGAACAATATGTACAACTTCGTTTTGAGGCTCCAATCATCCAGAAACTGAATGCGCTTACAGTGCATCTTGCGGCTCATGTCTTATCGTTGTCTCCTCTTACATTGACATCCACATTATTATAACGAGTAAGGGAATGATTGGATACTCCAATCCAGGAATTCGGGAGGCCTATAATTCAACCTCCCGATCGACTGGCCCAACAGGACAGATACGAATATCTCACATATTTTCGTATGAACCCGATTTGATCCTACGTCGAGACGACGATCACGTTATAATTTCAGGAGCATTTCATACTGGCCAACATGATACGTAAAACCTGATTTGACCAGGAGGAAATCTACCATCGGTTTGAGATGAGATTCCACATTGAGGACACTGATTATTGGCGATTCTGTGCGCTTGACCATCTCTGTCAGGATGCTGCTTGCAATACCTTTGCCCCGGTAATTTGGGTTCACTGCAAGCTGTGGAATATCACCTGTTTTTTGATCTATAATGCCATAGCCAACAATTTTGTCATCCTGACGTGCAACTACATAGCTAAAAGCTTCTGGTACAGCGTAGATGGAATCTATTGAATTTTGCCAGGAGGGCTCCACATCCCAAAATTCCTTAAACTGCTCCAAATCAATTCTCTCCACACATTCCACCGTGCAGGTCGTTTTCGGTATGAATTTATCTTTTTCCAGCTGGAAACATGCGAATTCCCTTTGAATTTTGAAGTTTTGTTTACTGTAAAGCTGAACTGCAGATTCGTTGGATTGGATGACTTCCAGCAGATATTGCCCTATATTTTTTTCTTTTAGCAGTTTTCGAATATTCAAGAGCAGATGGCTTGTAACGCCCTGCCGTCTGCATTCTTGTACAACGCCTGTCCCAAGGTCATACGCAGTTGCCTTTCCATTCCAACTTCGAAGTCCATTGATAACAAATCCGACCATTCTCCCATCTTTAAAGGCTCCCATAGATATTTCGGGGTGATACCCTCTTCGTTGGAGCATTTGTTGAAACTTCCAAAAGGGCAGATCCATTTTAACCTGATAGTCGGAGAACGCATCCACAAACGCTTGGTGAAGTGTTTCCGTGCTTATCTTGTCCAACATTTTATAACTGTACATTAGGGCACTCTCTCCTTTGAAAGGATGAAAACAATAATATATTAGGGCTCATGATCCCTATCCTTATTTAAATATTCTACTAAATAGTTTTAACACGATACAGTAATATCCGTACTATACAATCTGCTTCCTTGAGAGTTTTCAGACACGCCCTAATCACTAAATAGACCGCTCCCTGGTTGAGGGATACGGTCTATTTAATCATTATTTATTCTATGGGGATACAGATTTGGTCAAACCAATTTTGGTGATCACCGTATCATACGGCTCCAATTCCATGGTCTGTTTTCCATGCTCTGTATGGATCGTCGTGGACTGAACCTGATCGCTATTATTGATCACAACCAATATGTTGCTTTCAGGATAGTAAGCGCACTCGGTATACAAGTTATCCGTGATGTACAATGTTTCATGGAATTCATTGCCCGCAAATCGAATCAAATTCAGAAGTAGTCTTGTATTTGCCCAGCTGAATTCGAAGGAAGGCAGGTAGATCCCTTTTCCTTTTCCAAAAGCATGTGTGGACAGTGTGATCTGACCATTCGTTTCACTCACTACAGCTGCTGATCCATCAGTAAGATAAATGTTCTTTTTCGGAAGTATGTTGGCCCCCTCAGGCACCAAACCATACTCATCATTAGCCTCAACCGACCATTTTCCATGAACAACTCTGGCGCCTGTATCCTCATCCACCCCAAGCACGTGGGCCATTCTAAAATAGCTGTCGTACCCGTGGGTCGCTGTGGGCTGGTTGATCCCCATAAATGTACCGCCTTCGTACACCCACTGGGTTAGGATGTCTACACATTGGTGGTCTTTCCAGTGCTCTCCACCGCTCCATGCTGAACCCGCAGAACCCGCATTAATGACAACATCCACATCCTTCAACGCGCCCTGATAAATATCATCAAAATCAATAAACTGCACGTCAACAGGCAACCCGGCTAATGCCTCATTCACATGAATCAGATCATGCATATGCGTTTCGTGAAAATGACCGGACAAGGTCCACGATCTTAACTTGCCCCAGCTATGCAGAACGGCTACTTTTGTCTTGATCTGATAAGGTTTTCCCTTCTGATGGAGCTCTTTCATTTCCCTGAATTCATGGGCAATCTTCTCAATGTAATCCACAAAATCAGGATAAGGCTCAACCAGATGCAAATACCCACCCAATCCTATCCGATCGATCGACTCACGCAGCAGCGCACGCCGAATATTGATCCAATATTTCTTTGCATCAAGGGTAGGATCTCCGCCTTCCTTGAAGGTAGGAAGCCCTCCTAGGCCAACCGGGAACAAGTAGGGATGCAAGCGAATCTCATGGGTATCCACCTTAACGCCTGAGCACATTCTCGCCTCATATCCGGAGAATACACATTTGATCATGCCGTCGAATCCGAACTCATGAAAGCGATCATTGTACGGCTCCATGCCTACCCAGCTGTCATCATAGAAGACATAAGCCAGCTTGTCATGCTTGTGCACCATATCAATTAATTTCTTGCCGAATTCAATCACAAAATCATTGATAAAGGCCATCCAATCCAGCTTTCGCTGATTCGCAGGCATATGAGTGACCTGATATTTACCGCCATTCACAAAGTCCTCGGCTGAGAGTGAATACCCAAATTTCTGAGCAAATAGATCCAGCGCTCTCGAACTTACCGTGAAATCATAGGAACCCCAATCCGAGAACAGATGGCGGTTCCGCTCATCACTGCCCCAGATCCAGGCGAAATTATAAAATAGCGATGTAAAACGTACAACCGTTGTTTCCGGATGGTTTTGGCACCAATTTTCCATCCAATCCAGCAGATAGGTTTGCGTTTCCGTATAGATTGGGTCAATCTGCATCAGATGCTCTTTATCCCAGTTATTCGTCGTATGATTGTACATGGAGATCTCTTCCCAGATCCGATAGACCATGAAACTTACCGTGTATTTATGCCAGGGAGCAACGCCAGTAATCACTACATTGCCAGATTCCCTTTCATAATTCCATTGTACTCTTGGTACCTCTTCTCCAGTCGTTCGATCATAAACCTGCCAATACTTAAATGCTTCTTTGGAATCATTCACCCTGAATTGTTCAGCAAAAAAATCCTCCATCAGATAGATGGATACATAATCTTGTACAGCGACCTTCGGATTCGTAATGAGAAAACATTGCTGCAGCTTATCCAGATTACGGGATGCCCACTCATTATGATCCCGAATGATGCAAATGGTTGAATAGATGCCATATCCGGCATTAATAATCTCGTCGGACAATTTCGTACCGTCACTATCACGGATCACATCAGCACCCCAGCGATCGGCAAGTTCCAGCGTAAGTGCCTCATAACCGGATTCTCCCGGCAGTGTAAAGGAGCCTTTGGTTAATTTGGACAATTGGGTTCCCTCCCTATCTCAACATATCGGACAGAAAAGCGAGTGCCAGGCCCTGACCCCAGCCTTGAATCCAGTCTTTAGGAATATTGCGATAGCCATCCCGATCCTTCATCACGGCTGTACCGCCAGATACACCAAGCACACGGCCATCTTCGCTAATGTTGTTCAGGATGCCTTCGAGTGCCTTTTGCACATATTTGGTATGCAGTGGGTTGCCGTTATTAATCATTGCCGCTGCAATACCCGCGGAAGCTGATACCTCTTCATACGATTCTACGTCATCCAGCACCGTACGCCACAAGCCGTTCTCGGTCTGTACCAGCTTCAGAGCCGCCAATTGATCGCGAAGAGCACATTCTACATCCATACATTGCGGATACAGATACCAGTCGTTCAGTTGCGGCTTCACTTGAGACATCGTATAGGCGCCCCAAGCGTTCGCTCTTCCCCAATAAAATCCGGACATGTGGTCCTTGTTGATATTGTTATAACCGTGATACCACAGACTGCTGCTTGGATCTTGAAGGTACTTGATATGCCAGTAATACTGATTCAGCGCATCCTGAATCATGGCTTCATCCTTTAATTTGCTACCTACACGGAGCAGGAAAAATGCCGCCATAAACAAGGTGTCCGCCCAAGCCTGTTCCGGAAAATCATTGGACACGGATACTGTATGCTGAAGCACATTGTCTCCAAAGCGAAGTGCATGGTTCTGGAGATAATCAACCTTGCTGAGAACAATATCCCAATACTTCTGATCCCCTGTTTCTTCATATAAAGTGATGAGCACATGACCCATGGCACATGTATTTACCGTCCAACTTGGCAGACCCAGCTCGATATATTCGTCTGCCCATTTCACCAGCCTGTCCAGAATCTCTTGGTTGCCTGTCGTCTGATAGGCTCTGGATACACCATAATAGGCCACACCGCCGGGCCAATCCCATGTCAGATCCATATCCAGTGTTTTCTTGGTAACATTCTCGATTACGTGAAGAATCTGTTCTCTGTCATATTTCACTTGAAGCATTGTTATTCCCCTCTCCCTGCGCACACACCCCCAAGTGCGCCTTGAGAGGTGTCCGTCCATTTGTAAACGCTTTACTTATTCCATTGTACGCAGTAAAATAGTCTCAATCTAAGCATATTCACAACAAAAGTGCGCAATTTCAATCATTTATACATAGGAGCCCTCGACAATGCCCAAACCGAAGAAACCTGTCATTGAATATCGTCACTACAGCCTGCCCATTGATTTCCCTGTCCTGTTACTCAGTGGAGACCGCTGGAGAATATCCGATATCAAGAGTGAGCATCTTCATTTCCATAACCACATGGAGATTGGCATCTGTTATTCGGATGAAGGGGTCATGGAGATTAAGGGGGAATCTGTACCGTTTCGGGCAGGCGACGTCACGTTCATTCCCCGTTACCTTCCGCATACCACATATAGTTCACCTAATAACGCCAGCCTGTGGGCTTATATCTTTTTTTCACCGGAAGAACTCTTCCGCCATTCACTCAAAACAGCCCAAAACCACATTGAACCGAATTTATGGGCGATTCAGGGAACCAATTGCATTCTGAATAAGGAGCAGCATCCCAAAATTCACTCACTCGCAACATCAATCGTAGAAGAGATTAAGCAGCAGTCCCCCTATTATCGGGAGAGCGCGTACGGCTTATTGGTGTCTCTATACATCGAACTGCTTCGACTTCATGCAAGCAACGAGAGCTGGTCAGCGCAGAATCAGGAACGGGAACGAGACCTCCAAGGAGACTTGGTCATCTCACCCGTGTTGGAGTTTATCACCAAAAACTATATGATGCCTGTGACCATCGATTACCTCGCTGATCTGTGTCATCTGAGTACAACGCATTTTCGCCGCAAGTTCCATGAAATTATGGGAACCACACCGCTTGATTTTCTGAACAGTACCCGAATTGAAGAGGCATGCAAGCGATTGAAAAGCACGGACGCCTCCATCCTGTCCATCTCCGAGCAAGTCGGCTTCCGATCCATCTCCAGCTTTAACCGCTGCTTCGTCAAACTGATGGGACAATCACCCAAAGCCTGGCGCAAAGCAGCCCATACAGAAGCACAGTCTGCAAAAGCATCAATACTGGAATTCACGGGGTGGGTATGAAGGATTTTGTCGAAATATGATTGCACCCCCCAGAGATATTCGCTACAATGCCGATAGAATACAAGAGATTTGGTTCGAATCTACCAATGGTTCACACAACCTCTAAAGGAGCAGCATTTCGTGTTATTAAAAATTTCAGGCGTGGTCCTGACGGTTGTAGTTGCTGTTACCGTACTGCTCCTGTCAACAATCAGAGAACCCCAATCTGCGGCTCTTCTTGCCCGTCAAGGTGTTATGGATCTATCGGGCTGGAACCCGGAACAAGACGAGCGGATCAAGCTGGACGGTGAGTGGGAATTTTACTGGAACAAGTTGCTTCCTGTTGAATCTGCAACTCCGAATCAGGTTGGTCCAACAATAGCACCCGATACATATGCAAAGGTTCCCGGTTCATGGAATCGAATTAAAATGGACGGCGAACGACTGCCAACCCACGGCTTCGCCACGTATCGACTGGTGCTCCGAAATGTACCAGTTGAAGGAACGCTGGCTATCAAAAAAATGAACATCCGTTTTGCCAGCGAAATCTATATCAATGGCAACAAGCTACTGGAAGACGGACATGCCGTGGAGAAATCAGCGGGATATCGACCGGGAAACTCCCCACAAATCGGCTTCTTTCCTTATCATGGCGGTGACATTGAAATTGTGATCCGGGTGGCTAATTATGATTACACGGACGCTGGCATTCCGGGGCCACTCTTTTTCGGCGAACAAGCAGCCATGCTGAAAAAACATCAAATCAGCACAGCCGTTGAATTCGGCACACTTGCTGTCCTGGCTACCATTTCGATCATATTCCTTATCAGTTACCTGGGGTCTGCGCTCTACCGAAACAGAGACGATTCGCTGCTGCTGCTTGGTCTAATCTGTCTGCTGTATGCGCTCTATAACGGCATGATCAGCGAACGTGTGTTATCCATGGTGAACACGGAAATCTCCTTTAGCACGCTTTATAAATTAAAAGATTTCTGCTCCGTTGCATGCCTGGGTCTGCTGACCTTTTACTTCTACCGATTCAAAACAGGCATCCTGACCAGTCTGCTTACAACGGTAATCCTGATTATCTTCGGAGCTTACTTATGCATGGTTGCGCTCCTGCCTATTTCCATCTACGGACTGGCTGCACCTTACGTTGTCGTTATGTACACGTTAATGTTGCTCTGGTTGTTATATCAATGCGCATCACAGTTTCTGACGAGTGAGAAGGGTGATCGGCTGTCTACTTTCTTGTGGTATGCGGCTCTCTTAAGCATCATGCTGTACTGTCTGGACATTAACCTCTTCTCCATCTCGCTAAAGGAAAATATGAACATCGGGCAGGTCTCCATTGTCCTGTTCAGCATCCTGATGTTGTTTCTGGCGGTACTTCGGTTCTTCGAGTCATATCGTACAGTCCGTGCGCTCAAAGATCAGTTGCTCTTGCTGGATAAGGTGAAAGATGACTTCCTGTCGAACACCTCGCATGAGCTCAAAACACCGCTGAATGCCATTGTGAACATCAGTGAGAGCCTGCTCAAAGGTGCCGAAGGTCCGCTTACCAACGAACAGGCGCATAACCTGGCGATCGTGACGGGTAGCGGCAGACGATTAACCTACCTGGTCGATGAATTACTGGATTATTCGAAAATGAAACATGGCGACATCCCGCTTTACCGGTCTTCAACCGATCTGTACTCGTTTGTCGAATCCGTCATGCGTATGCACTCCTTCCTGCTTGGCTCGAAAAAGGTGGAACTCATGAACCACATCCCGGCGAATTTCCCGCCAATCTATGCGGACGGCAACCGACTGATTCAGATCTTGCATAATCTGATCGGTAATGCCGTCAAGTTCACGGAACAAGGCACGGTAAGCATCCGTGCTGCGGTTGTTCAAGGCAAAGCGGAAATCCGCATTATCGATACCGGTCGTGGCATCGGCAGGACAAGCTGGAACATATCTTCCTGCCGTTCGAGCAGGAAGCAGATACAGGACCAGTCGTTGCCGGAGGCACCGGACTTGGACTAAGTATTACACGCAAGCTGGTAGAGCTGCATGGAGGAACCATTCATGCAGAATCGGCACCTGGCATGGGGGCCACGTTCATCCTGACTTTTCCGTTGGCCGATGGCAAAGGTGAGAAACGATCCAACGTCAAGCCAATTACCATAGCTCCTACAAGTCATGGTAATCAGTTACTAAGGTTCGAAGAACCAACGATTGTGGAAGGGCATCTCAACGAATGGATCATCGTTGTGGACGACGACTCGGCTAATTTACAGACCATAGTGAATCTCTTGAAATTGGAAGGCTACAGTTATGCGGTAACCTCACGCTCCCCTTCTGTACTGGATCTGCTCGACCAGCTCCCTGCCGTACATCTGGTCATTGCTGACATTATGATGCCGGACATGTCGGGGTACGAATTGTTGGAACGGATCAGGGAACGTTACTCTCCTTCCGAGCTTCCGGTGCTTATGCTGACGGCAAGTAATAAAGCCAACCAGTTGAAGCTGGCTTTGGAGAAAGGTGCCAATGATTTCGTATCAAAACCGTTTGAATCAGAGGAATTGCTGGCACGGATCGGCGGTTTGACCCGGATGATAACGTCTGTTCAAGCCGCGCGAGATGCCGAGATCTCCTTTTTGCGGTCACAGATGAACCCGCACTTTCTGTATAACGCTCTGAATGCCATTGCCGAATTGTGTGTAGATGCGCCGAATCAGGCAGAACAATTGATTTTGCAATTATCGAGTTACTTAAGGCGCAGTGTGCACTTCAAACATCTGGACTCCAAAACCAGCCTGATGAACGAACTGGAGATGATCGAAGCATACGTTGCCATTGAGCAGGCACGCTTTGGCTCACGGCTGGAGGTCATTATCGATGTGGATGCGGACGTGAACCGAAATATGGATATTCCGCCCCTCACGTTGCAACCCCTGATCGAAAACGCGATTCGGCACGGGCTAATGTCCAGCATTCGCGGTGGTCGCGTCATATTGTCCATTCGTAATCTGAATGATACGGAAACACGTTTCTCTATCGAGGACAACGGAATCGGCATAACCAAGCAAAGAATGGAGGAAATTCGGCAATCCACGGACGGCAGTAACGGCGTGGGAATATGGAATATCTCCAGCCGGTTGAACCTGCTGTATGGCAGACACCTTCAGATGGAAAGTCTGGACGGCGAGGGAACGCGCATTACATTTGATCTTCCTAATCAACGTATTAGCACAGATGGGAACGGGGGTTATGAGACATGATAAAAGTCATCATCGTGGATGATGAGGATCTGTCGCTCAAGCGACTGAATCGTATTTTGACAGAAAGCGGAGAAGTTGAAGTATGTCGTGCGTTTCACGATCCGGAGGAAGCCTGTGAATACGCGGCAGAGAATAGCTTCGATGCAGCATTTTTGGACATTACAATGCCGCGCATTTCGGGTATGCACCTCATTGGTGAATTGCGGAAACATCACCCTTTGCTTCCCATCGTGTTGGTGACCGGATATGAGGAATATGCGGTGCAGGCCTTCGACAAAGAGGTGATCGATTACGTTATTAAACCGGTCACGGCAGAGCGACTGAACCGCAGCATTCAGCGGTTGCAGCAGCAGCTTCACAAATCCGTGACAACGCCAGGGCCAGCGGTGCCAGAACCGAAACTGAACGTTCGTCTGTTTGGTGAATTCACCGTGTTCGGTGGAACCGGAGCAGATAGCCCCATCAAACTTAGAACGCCCAAAACGGAAGAGTTACTCGCCTTCTTGTTGTATACCAAGTCAACCACCCGCGATGCATTGGCTGATACGTTGTGGAAGGACCTCAGTCCGCAGAAGGCCTGGACGAACATCAATTCCACACTGTACTACGTGCGACGTGCCATCGGTGATAACAGTGACGTACCGATCATTCTTAAGGACAGGAATGGTATTCGTATCGACCGGGAAGCGATTAACTGTGATCTGTACGAGTTCGAGGTCTTGTTCCGACAGATGCGTCAGGCTTCGGCACATCGCCCCGAGCTCTTCGAGCGGATGGACACATTGTATACGGGTGAACTCCTGAAAGGAAGGCATTATGAGTGGGCTTTCGCGTGGTCCAGACAGCTGGAACTGGATTTCCTCATGACGATGGAAACCGCTGCCCACTATCACGCGAAGAAAGGCGAGACGTTACGGGCGCTGTATTATTTTGAACGTATCCTCCAGATTGATTCGATTCGGGAAGATATTCATCGTGAGATCATCCTGTTGTATCTGTCGCTTGGACGAAGAACCGAAGCGCAGCGGCAGTATCTTGTTCTGGAGGAACTGCTCAAAGAAGAACTTGGCTCCAGTCCGGCAGCGGAAATCAAGCAACTGTTGCGACAATCATGAAACAGCAAAAAAGCCCATGCCTTGGCATACTGAACTGCTCCTATCGTAGTCTTCTATCGTTTACTACGACAGGGAGCCGTTCAGTGTTCCTTTAGGCTTGGGCTTTTTGCCATAAATGGACGTTCATTCGTCCATAACTGATAATTTTACATCATCGGACAAGGTCTACAATCAATTACTCATTGATAAGTTTTTCTGTATTAAGGGTAAATCCTTCAATCACGACATCTTCGTCCACTTCAATCATGATGCAACGTCTGCCTTGATAGTTCACCTGTTTCACATATCTTAGGTCTTGCGGGCTAACCGAAATCGTAGCAACCTTAGTTTCGATCTTGATGGACTTGGACGTAAACTTCGGCATAACACTGGTCGCTTTCATCTCATAATTCTTGTTGTCCACGATCGTTTCGAAGGCACGCTCCACTTTCTCTGTTGTCAGATCTTCCACACCACTTGCGGTCAGTACACGTTCCAGATCTTTATAATCCAGCTTCGGAGGTTCTTCCTCATAGGACTCTTCGTTAATTTCGATAACGCGGTTGATCTCCTCATATACATGTGCAATGGTGGCTGAATCGAGCTGTTCACCGGCCACTTCCTTGACGATATCCTCGAAGATCGCCCGTTCTTCCAGTGCGGTTACGGATCTTTCGCCATTCAGTACATTTTCAACAAAATGCGGGTCCGGGAAATTGGATTTCCCTGTGCAATACAGAACACGATTCACATCGGAGTAGTTGTCCGTCACGCTAGGGTACAAGAATCCTTGCTCTGGCGTGCTTAATTTGATAATCGGATCGACAATAATATTGTATTTGAATTCTCTCTCCACGTAGTCAAACAAGAGCGTTTTCCGTTGTTTCTCCGTGGAGTTCACGCTGCACAGAATGAAGGGATGGGCGAACACCTCATTCTTCTCACTCTCTTCCGTGGCTTCGTTTCTAGCCTTGGTCGGCAGATAATACTGTCCACGCACAAACGTAGCAACCATGTCCCGCTCATACTTGGCATCCACCAGCATTCGATCCACGAGCAACAGCATGAGGTCCTGCCATTCGTCCGGATCACCTGTGACCAAAGCCTGATGAAGCAGTACCTGAGCCGGGTCCTCCGCCGCTTCCTGGAATTTTAACTCAAACAACTTCTGATCCAAATCACCTGTCAGCAACTTTTTGAAATTGCCCATGTATAGTTCCTGCTTCTCTCTGTCCACCAGTTCGAATGGGTGACGCTCCCAGTGATAGACCTCGTTGGTTTCCTTCGTAATATAGACGTTGAGAATATCGTAAATATTCAGTAAATCGTGATCGAGTTTAAACTGCTTGCGTATATGCGCGACTTCTTTTTTATTCATATTGGATTCGGCAACTCCTTAGATATGTTTCTGGCTTTATTAGTATAAAGGATCGACAGAGAATTTGTTGACTAACTTGTTGCTTGACGGTTAATGGATTTCAGTTACACACGCACGTGATAATCACAACAACACAAATAGGGAGACACTCTTTACATGCATACGAGCACCTCCTGTATGTGTTACATCCCTGATGTTCTAGTCTATCACATTACAGCGATTGCCATTAACATCTTACATATTTACGCTTGAACCCTGTCCGCCCTTTTTCCACTGCCTTTTGGATATTCTCTGAGGCATTCAGAAGCTTGCTCTTTGGCATGTCCTTGTTCACTTCGACAGGTCCCACGGCCTTGGCCGTCTCCACCGCCTGATCGTGCAACGGTTGATAGGATGTTGCAACGGTATACAGGAAGTTGTTCATCGAATATTTCGTTCGTTCCGGAGATTCATGAATCGTCCTTTTCACCCGTTCCAGCATCTCCGTTAGTTTATTCTCAGAAAACTCAGCATCCTTTCGACTGCCGAGCAACCAACAGTAACAGCTCCATCCTGCTGACATTTTCAGCTCATCTCCGCTCGCGATCCACTTATCCGAAACTTCTTGAGCAATATCCGTCTCTGCCAGTGTGACGGCAACGATGAAGTCAGAGATCATGTAAAAATAAGCAGCATCGATCCAACGGTCAAAATCAGCTTCCGTCATCACTTCAGGATCGGCAATCACGCCCGCAAAGTACATCGCATCATAATTTCCCGTCGCGTATAGTTGCTCTGCCAAAGGCTGATCCTTTTTGATCCGCTTTGCCATTGGTTTCATCGCCCCGGTTGCCACGCCAAATAGCGGTTCATGCGCACCATTGGAGATATAAATTTTTTTCGTTCGTTCTTTGCCCAGCGCTTCAAGCTCCTGCATTACTTCATCCAGATTCATTTGGCAACACTTCCAATCCTATAAATTATATATCTGATCATATCAAACAGAATCTTATGTTTAACGAACTACCGATGGAAAATCACACCTTATCCTGTTCGAGCATGATTACCGACCATAGTATTCATAGTATCATTCCCCACAGATTCCTGAAAAGATAGCATAAATTCTGTGCAGATAGACATTTTTCCTTCCTTAAATGCTTCTACCCATCACTTCTGAACACCTGCCCAAAGTCTGGATTGAAGCAATCATTCCTCTCAGCACAGCTGAGCAACATATGTCCATGTCCAAGCAACGTTAAGCTATGGCAGGAATCATCGCTCATCGTTTATGTTCAGTTTAGTATCGTTAACGAAATTGAGGAGAGGAAGGATGCGAGATCATGAGCAACAATCAAGTATTAGGCTTTGCCCCTGCGCTGGGATGGAATTCGTGGAATACCTTTACGTGGGATATTAATGAACAATTAATTCGGGATGTCGCTGATGTGTTTGTATCGGAAGGTTATCTGGCCGCTGGCTACGAGTATATCGTCATTGATGATTGCTGGAGCCTGAAGGAACGGGACTCAAGTGGCAATCTGGTGGCTGACCCAGAGAAGTTCCCCAGCGGAATGAAAGCGCTCTCTGATTATATCCATAGCAAAGGCTTGAAGTTCGGCATGTATTCATGCGTGGGTACGCATACTTGTGCCGGGTATCCAGGCAGCTTTGAGCATGAATTCCAAGATGCTGCCCTTTTTGCCGAATGGGGCGTTGACTATTTGAAATATGATTACTGCTTCAAGCCACGACATATCTCAGGAGAGCTGCTGTACAAACGAATGAGCCTGGCGCTGAAAAACTGCGGTCGCGATATCCTGTTCTCCGCCTGCAACTGGGGAGCTGACGACGTATACGACTGGATTCGGGAATCGGGTGCCCACATGTATCGCTCCACTGGCGATATCCGCGACAACTGGGACTCAGTAAAGGAACTTGCCCTATCTCAATTGGGGAAACAAAGCTACACCGGCTCCTTCTGCCATAACGATATGGATATGCTAATCGTTGGTATGTACGGTGGAAGCAACAATGATTATATTGGCAGTATCGGCGGATGCAACGACATCGAATATAAAACCCACTTCTCCCTCTGGTCCATGATGGGTTCTCCATTAATGATCGGATGCGACGTGCGCAAGGCTAACCAGATTACCAAAGATATTCTTCTGAATCCTGACCTTCTTGCCATCAACCAGGATGTAGAAGCTCGCGGCGCTTACCGCATTAAACCAGAGCCGCAATGGTTTCACACAGACGATGTCTTTATGCTGGTGAAGGTACTTACAGATGGTGATCTGGCTATTGGCTTCTTCAACCTGAGCGACAGCCAGCGGGAGTTGTCTTTGCAGTTTTGGGATATGGGTCTGCCTTACGCTGCCGGTTATGCTCTGTCGATGTACGACTGCTGGGAACATAAAGAGCTTGGCGTGTTCCGTGAACGCTTCGCTCCCGTTGTCGCAGCACATGATTGCCTCATCGTCCGGGCCAAACTGGTGAAATAATGGCTCAACATCGCCTATGCACCTCCTGTCAGGTTCCGCTCTCTTCAGACGATGTGGGCATCTACCTTAAACTGATCTCGCGCTCTGCCCAGCAATTTCTGTGCATCGATTGTCTTGGAGTGAAACTGAACTGTGGACGCGAGCCCATTGAAAAGCTGATACGTTATTTCCGCGAGTCCGGGAACTGCGCCCTGTTCCGTTAACGTTATGCCTTGGTCTGGTGCAGCATCATGTATGCTGTTGGTGTATGTGAAGTGGATTTCTTGAATACTTTAGAAAAATATAACGGATCATTGTAGCCGACTGAGTAGGCTACCGATTGAATCGGTAGACCCGACGTCTTCAGCAGCTCACAGGCGCGCTGGATTCGGCAGGAGGTAATATACTCCAGAACAGACTTGCCGGTTGCTCCTTTAAACAGACGAAACAAATAACTGCGCTCCAGATTGACTGCCTTTACGATCTCTGTGACGGTCAATGTCGGCTTCCAGTAGTTCTGCTCGATGTACTTTCTCGCCAACCAGACATAATCCTTGGCCTCCACCTGCGGCCTCTTTGGATAAAACTCCATATAGTAGGAGAGCAGCAGACGCAAACGTGCATCCGCCCGCAGCAATTCATAGGATGATGCACCTGCGTTCCAGGCAAGGTGATAAAAAGGCTGCAGTGTCTCCGGTGAGATCGTCACTACGGGTTGTACTTCTGAAAGCTGCGTTAGCCCCAGCAACCGTCCGGCATCCTCACCGCTAAACTCCACCCAGACATACTCCCATGGATCTTGCGGGTCTGGATAATAATAAATCTCCTTTTGCGGAAATATGATAAAGCTTTCCCCCGTGACTAACCGAAATACGCGGCCTCCAGTCTCCAGCGTCCCTTGACCGCGGATAATATAATGCAGCGCATAAACGTCACGCACGCCTGGCCCCCATTGATGAGAATTAGCTGGCTTGTGACCACCGCTGATAAAATACAAATTACTGGCTCTGTTACTCTCATGCCAAATCGGATTCAACCTTGATTCCCCCATTTCTACAGCTACCCTGTTCTCGCGTTCGGTTTATCTTAATATCGTTAATCAGATGTTCGGTAACGCTTACAACCTAAATCCAGAGAGGAGATTGTTGTTATGCTTAGAATGGTTACGGTAGAACATGGACAAGTGCAAGGACTGCCTGCGGCGGATCCGCGGATTACCAGCTTCAAGGGAATTCCTTTTGCCGCGCCTCCTGTAGGTGAGAACCGCTGGCGTGCCCCGCAGCCGCAGTCGAACTGGGACGGTGTACTGCAAGCTTTCGATTTTGCCCCTATCTCCATGCAAGCCCCAACAGTCATCGATGATAACAATATCTACACCCGCGAATGGGCCGTTGACCCCGATCTGCCCATGGACGAGGATTGTCTGTATCTGAATGTCTGGACACCCGCCAAGCGTAAGGATGAGAAGTTGCCTGTCTTTGTCTGGTATTTTGGCGGGGGCCTACAGGTTGGCCATACGGCCGAAATGGAATTTGATGGCGAACGAATCGCTCGTAGAGGTATTGTCGTTGTGACGATTAATTATCGACTGAATGCCTTTGGTTTCCTGTGTCATCCCGAGATTAGCGCTGAATCTCCCCATGCACCCGCCAACTTCGGTCATCTCGATCAGCAAGCAGGCACGCAGTGGGTCAAACGCAACATTGCCGCCTTTGGCGGTGATCCGGACCAGATCACCATCGGTGGACAGTCGGCAGGCGGAGGAAGTGTACTCAGCCAGATGACCTCTCCGCAAAATAAGGGCTTGTTCCAACGAGCCGTCATCATGAGCGGTATGGCTACGGAGTTGTACCCGAAAGTTCGTGTGCCTTCTGTCCGTTCCACACTGCGGGATGCAGAGCAAGCCGGAGTTGCATTTTTCGACTTTCTGGGCGTATCTTCCCTTGCAGAGGCGAGACAATTGGATGCTGAATTTCTCCGTGACAAAGCACTCGAATACAAAAGTTTCTGGGGAACCGTCATCGACGATCAATTCTGCGCAGGCGATCCGTTTACTCGTTTTGTTCAGCAAGAGCGCGAGGCGATCCCCGTCATGCTGGGGCATACGTCTTCCGAATTCTGGACTCGTCCCGCCGCAGCCAATCTGGAAGAACTGAAACAGATGGCAGTTGAGCTGTTCGGCGAGGATGCTCCTGCCTTTTTGAAGCTATGTGAGACCGAGACCGGTCAAATCGAGCAGGCTTTGCAACAAGCATCAGTACGCATGATCCAACATGCCATTCTGCTCGCCATCCGCGCGAACAGCGGTCATGCGTCTGAGACGCCTCTTTATTATTATAACTTTGACGCCGAGATTCCGGGATGGGACCAGCCGGGAACCTTTCACTCCGTCGATCTGTGGTTTTTCTTCGAGACATTGGCCAAGTGCTGGCGGCCTTTCACGGGCAAACATTATGATCTGGCGCGCCAGATGTGCAATTATTTATCCAATTTTATTGCTACAGGTGACCCGAACGGTCCAGATTCCACCGGAAAACGGATGCCTCATTGGATTCCTTGTACTACGGAACAGCCGTATCTCATGGAATTTGGCGATCAGTCTCAATTACAGCAGGCTGAGCCTGGACCGATGCTCTCGTTTCTCATTGAACAATATTTCAAGAAACAGAATGAACCTGTTGTTTGAGACATGAGGCTTGCCCTCTGACGATATCGTAAGAGCCATGCGAATGCATGGCTCTTTTAATACAGTAACATCTCTCTTTTCCCATTATATATGAGTCTGTGTTGGTTTATTGAAGATGACAGGTAGCGTAATTTGTAGTGAAAACGTATCTTCTTCCTGTGACACCTTCAACGTCCCGTTGTGCTGTTCGATCATTTTCTGACAACTAACGAGCCCAATTTCGTTGCTATCTTTCTTTTTGCCAACACGTTTAATCTTATTCTCCACCTCAAGAGTGACCCATTGTTGCTTCAAAGAAATCTGGATATGAACGGGAAACACTGGATCGGCGTATTTTCGAATATTTGAAAATATGTTATCCATTACGCGACGCATGGCGACCAGATTGAGTTCAAGTAAAAACTCCTCATGATGTGCACCTGTCTGAACCTGCACATCGATATCGTTTAAAACCACTAATTGTTCATCGATGAGTTGATCGATAAGCGCTCTGCCCTCATACCTTTCAAATTCTATTTCCTCTTCTTCAGCGGCAGAGGATACCGTGAAATATTCAAATAGTTTGTCCGACAGCACTTTGATCTGATAGGCCTTCTCCCGGCTATTATGAATATACTGCAACAGATCCTCATGTGTTTTATACTTGTTGAGCTCTATGATATCCATATACCCTAATAGAATCGTGAGTGGCGTTCGTAAATCATGGGAAATCGCCGTGATCAATTCGCGGTTTGCCATCCTGACCCTCTCCTCGCTGCCGAGCCGCTCCACAAAAGATTTCCTCATCTCATCTATACTCTGGGCCAAAGATGACAGTTCATCCTTTCCCGATACCGTAATCGAATATTCCAAATTTCCACCTTCGAGTATTTTAATCTCTTGTTCAAGCAGGCCAATATACGACGTTTTCTTATTAATTATCAGTAGAAAGGAAACGATGAACACGATAGCTGCTATGAAAACACCAATAATCAGAATGAGGTTGTAATATTGATACTCATAAAAGCCAACCAAATATATTTGGGCATCCTGATCCGCAAAATGGATGGTGGTGATGGGTATTTTTGATGGTACAAATTGAGTTAACAGCTCCTCGTTAATGGCAGGATCAATCTCCGTATTAGAGGAAAATATCAACTTTTCTTTTGCAAAAATATACAGATTTAAGTAGCGCTCATGACTTATCCAATCAGACAATTGCTCATGATTACGTGTTGACACGTTCTGATTGTTCACGAACGCTTCGAATCGTTCAAGCGCATCTTGCTGCCTGTTCTCTACAAAAGTGGATTTGCTTAAATAACTATCCAATACAGTCTCGCCAACAACTTGTAAAATAACGAAAGCACTCATGGCTATGAACAAAGAGATGACAACCGCCAAAACCAGTTTAATCTTCAGTTTTTTTCCCATTAGTAATCTATTCAATTTTGTACCCCTTCCCCCAAACGGTCTTCACATATTTAGGGTTCTGCGGGTCATCCTCCAGTTTGCCTCTCAAATTACGAATATGAACCATCACCGTGTTATTACACGTATAAAAGAAGGGTTGCCCCCAAACACTCTCATATATGTTTTCTGCAGAGAACACCTTTCGTCGCTTCTTAGCCAGCAGCAGCAAAATCTGGTATTCAATTTCAGTTAGAGCAATTTCCTTCTTCCCAACAAACACGGCTTTTGAATCCTGATGGACGGTAAGATCTTTAACGATAATTTGGTCTGTTTCTTCAGTCTTCTCTTTGCCCCGATAAACATAATACCTCCGTAGTAAGGCCTTCACCCTTGAAACGAGTTCTGTATAAGAGAAGGGTTTGGACAAGAAGTCATCACTGCCGGAAGAAAAGGCCAATTGTTTGTCAGAATCCTGCGTTTTCGCCGTGAGAAACAGGATCGGTGCGCTTGTTTGTTCACGAATCTCCAGACAAGCCTTCAAACCTGATTTATTGGGCATCATCATATCCAAGATAATGAGATCCGTCTCTTCATTCACTTTATCAATCGCATCTTGACCATCTATCGCTTCAATGACTTCATAATTCTCGCTCTCTAATAAAATCCTTACAATTTCACGAATTTCGCTGTTATCATCAGCAATTAGAATTTTCTTGCTCATCTGATCCCTCCGTCTAATTTCAGTATAATATGCGCTATTAGCGACTACCAGCAAATACAATCGACTTAAGAATTCTTCAGAAGTTATGTAGGTATCTCTTAAGAACTTCGACTTATACTGTAAATATCTAGAGGTTACTATACAAAGGGGTCGTCAGCTATGCCACAACCTTCAAAAAAAGTAATGATTAACCTATTGTTGGGTCTATTCATCATGTTGTCCATTGGTCTGCTGGTCTATTATTCTCCGGCCATTATTAAAATCATGTCTTCCATGGACAACTTCAGAGAATATATTCATTCAACCGGACATTGGGGTCCAATCATGTTCATCTTATTCCAGATTCTTCAGATCGTGGTTGCACCTATTCCAGGAGAAGTGGTGCAAGTCGCAGGCGGATATATTTACGGTACAGCCATTGGTTCATTGTATACAACGATAGGTTTGATACTCGGCTCAGCGATCGCCTTTTATTTCACTCGTTTTATCGGTCGGGCTTACATTTCACGGCTGCTGCAAAAGAAAAATTATAAGTGGATGTCGTTTATACATGATGAGAAGAAGTTCTCCGCTTTTTTATTTATCTTTTTCGTGATACCCGGCTTGCCCAAAGACATGCTTGTATTTGTTGCCGCTCTTACATCGATTCGTTCGTTTAAGTTCTTCATGATTCTTATAATTGGTCGTCTGCCGTGGATCATTGCATCTGCCGCTGTGGGGTCCACCATTCATATGCAACAATATACGATCGCCATTAGTATTTCTGTTATCGCTGTAATCGGGTTCGTGCTCGGTTATATCTATAGGGAGAAATTCGTGGGATTGTTCTCCCGGTCTGACACAACCAGAACGAAAGCCAAACTCAAGGCTACACCCAGCTATAGTAAGGAATAGTGTGTTTGGTAGAATAAAAAGAAATACAACATGAACAAAGTCAATCTATTGATATGAACACTGGAGGTATATCTCATGCAAAACCTTGAAACCAATCGATTAATCCTACGAAATTTCACCGCAACAGACGCAGCCGGACTGTTGGAATACACAGCAAATCCCAGAGTGAATTGCTTTATGGATCACCGAATTTCAACACTGGAAGACGCGGCGGCGGAGGTCGCAAAAAGAAGCAATGACGATTCCCAAATCGCAGTCTGCCTGAAAGACAGTAACGAGCTGATCGGTGAGCTGTTTGGCATGAGGGAAGATCAGGATCCTGATACAGATAAGGATTCGAATTTAGATACGTATAGTATTGGTTGGAATTTTAATGGAAGATTCGAAGGGAAGGGGTACGCAAGTGAAAGCGCTAATGCTTTCATCGAGCACCTCTTTATGGAACAGGGAATAAGAAGAGTGTACGCCTATGTCGAGGATGATAACTTTCGTTCCCAGAAACTGTGTGAGAAGCTGGGCATGCGCCGGGAAGGTCTTTTTTTGGAGTTCATTTCATTTGTCAATAATGAGGACGGCACACCGAAATATGAAAATACGTATCAATATGCTTTGTTGAAAAAGGAATGGCTGGCACAGCGTGAATCGGAGAAATAAAGAAAGACATGCCTATGCGTCATCATTAGTTTAAAAAAGTTATTGAAATGAGAATGTACCCATACGGCACGTACCACTACAAATAAGGCGACTTCTCCCTGGATGAGATTCCAGAGGAAAAGTCGCCGTTTTATTATCGCGCAGAACACTATTGATCGAGCAATGTGTTTATAAGGTCACAATACATTCAACTTGAATCCTAGACGGTGCCGCCCCAATATTGCTTTGCAATCTTCTGCCCTTGATCAATCTTCGCCCATTGCTGAGCTTCACTTAATTCGTTACCGCCATCACAGGATGCAAAGCCGCATTGATGAGACAGCAGCAGTCGATCCTTATCGATGATTTTGGATGCTTCGTCCAGCAAACGGACAACACGTGTTTCATCATCAAGGGTACTCGTTTTGGAGGAAAGCAAACCCAATACAATTTCCGTTTCCGGTCTGTCCTTGAACACTTCCAGAGCTTCGATGGAACCCGCACGATCATCATCCCACTCCAGGAAGAAACGGTCATACTTCAATTGCTTCAGGAACAGATTGGCGATTTTCACATACGATCCACCGCCCATGTTACGGGAATCATAATTACCGCGGCAGTTATGTGTCCACATTTTCAAGCCCAGGCTATGTCCGAAGTCAATCACGGTATTGTTAATATCAATGAATTCAGAAGCGAGACCTTGTACTTCATCTTGATTAATATGCTCCCCTGTAAATGGAGAGTTAGGGTTGTCGTCTGCAAACAGTTCCCACAAGCAATCATCGAATTGCAGAATTTTACCGCCCACTGCAGCGAATTCTTCGACGAATTCCTTATACGCGATTACTAGGCCCTCTTTGAGCTCCTGTTTGTTCTGATAAACGGAATCTGTACCCCCAATGTTATCTGACCAGGAGAGTTCACCGAAAATATGGGATGGCGATGGTACGCAAAGTTTCGTTTGCTGGTCACCCGCCGTGTCTTGCAGTTGTTGGAACAATTGAATGAAATGATGATTTTTTCCGCTTAATTTGTCCGTGATGCGCAGTCCGATATCTTTGCGTGTTTCATACTTCGAAGTTCCGTCCACATCTCTGAAGAAATAGCCGTGATCCGCGATGTAACGCTTCACACCGCCAAATCCCCATACAAAGTCCAGATGCCACATCGATTTGGAGAATTCGCCATCGGTAACAACGGACAAGTTATGTTCGATCTCTTTGGCTACAACTTGTTTGATAGCCTCCGTCTCGCACTTCTCATATCCTTCGTAGTTTTCATAGAACGGATATTGGATATCATCGTTATGTTCAATTTGCGTTTTATATTTCAGCAGCTCTTCCGGCCGCAATAAACTTCCTACGATCTGGAACTTGTCAGTCATGTAAATTACCCCCTCGTTGTATACCATGATCATATCACGCCGAGAGCAGTTAGAAGGGATACTTAAAAACCATAACTGGTTATAGTTAAAAGCTATACCCACTTGTTAGCAGATTTCATTGAATTCGTCACAGTGTATCTCTATCCATGACAGTTATTTAAATTTCACACCGTACGACGACGCAGTTCATAGAAATATTGCACCGCTGGATGTTTTAATTTGATCTGCTCGGACATGTTTAGAATTCGTTTTTTGCCAACCCGTCTGTCCATTAAAGCCAGAATATTATACAAAATATCATTGCTCTCCAGATTATCTTCTATAGAAGTAGATAAATATGTGGTAGCTGCAACGGTAAAATTTGATTTACTGAGTGCAGCCTGCGCCACCAAAAGCGCTTTGGCATGTACGGAGATTTTTCTGCTCCTTGCCATGATATGCAATCGATCCTCGGGGATATTGCCTTTGGACTCTTGCCGGATAACTTCAATCTCATCTTCACTTACAGGAATGAGAATGTTAGGATCGTTCTTAATCTCCTGTTCCGTCTGATACCAACGGATCGGCGTTGAAATATCACTCATATTCAGGATGTTCTTTTGATCTACGGTAATGTAACAATTGCCTGATTTATCAGGGGCATAGCGATAGCTGGTTGCACGATACTCCACTTTTCCAATTAACGCGGGACTAAGAAAACTCTCTAATTGTTGCTTCAGTTTACTCCAGGACATAGATCCTCCTATTATGAAAAACCTACCGCATGCATTGCGGCGATCATTTTATATACTTTTCAATCCATCAACCCTACGGAAACTCATCTAAAATTATAACATAGCCAAACAAAGCAAAGTCCCCTATTCAATCTGAAAACAGATTCAATTCCTCTGTTCGTCGTATCCGCAGATTAAATCCAGTAATTGGTTTAACATTCCTCATGTGATAAACTTGCAGAAATTATCTGCTTTCTATCCATCTATCATTGCCTATCATTACGAAAATACGATGTCATTCACAAGGAGAGGGATTTTAAATGGCTAAGAAGAAAACAACATTACCTGCTCATATGGAAAAGCTCGTTAAAGATAATGATATCGCTGCGGTAAAAGAGGTTTTCGAGCAATGCGAATGGGATGCCCGTGGGGGCTACAGCAAAGGTACGGCCCTCAGCTTTCGGCATATTTCGGATGAATTGGTTCGCTGGCTGGTAGAGCAAGGGGCAGATATTAATGCACGTGACAAATATCAACGCACGCCTTTACATGCCCATGCCTCACACTGGTCAGGAAATGTCCCCCTGTTCCTTGAATTAGGCGCGGATCTGGACGCTGTGGACTACCAAAATGAAACACCCTTACATGCAGCGGTCAGTGGATATAGAACCACAGTGGTTCAAGCGTTGGTAAACCAAGACGCTGCGATTAACGTAGAAAATAAACAGGGAAATACGCCATTAGCCAAGGGCTTAGTCAATTGCAGGAATAGTGATATTGTTAATCTAGCGGAGATTGCCGCAATTCTGCTGGATGCCGGAGCATCGCTCACCCCGGATATGAAAGAATCGGTGAAGCGGATCGGTAAGGATTTTGAATTCGCCCGTGAGAAGTTCAATAAGGACAAGGTCGATGGAGTTTCAGACGCGCTGATCAAACTGTACCAGCTATTTGATGTCGAGCCGGTCGCGAATCGGATCATGCACGATGGGACCACCCCCATTCAGGTAAAAGCAACCACCTGGCCCAAGCAGCACCAAGAGCTGTGGGAATATCTTGTCCCGGCCCAGGGACATGCGCAAACGGTGCAGGGAGAGATGATCCGCATCACAGGGCGTGTGTCTCATGAAGTATTGGATAATGGCGGAGGTAACTGGGATAGGGAGTATCGCAAGATGCTGGATGCACTGATTCGTCACCTGGGCACTGGTGAACCACTCGCCCCGGCACTTCTCCAAGAAGCATCAGACTTGGTCAGCAGGCTTCATGATGGATATGATTTTGATGCGCCTGCCAGATTATCCGAGTTGGCGGTATTATGGGTAGTAACCAATCCTCAGCCGATCGCCATGGCCCAATCGGAGTATACGCGTTAACGCTCCAAGGAGACGACAACAGCTAAAAAAGAAGCGGAGTTGCTCCCGCTTCTTTTTTAGCTGTTATTTTCTTAATAACCGTCAATACATCATAACTACTAATCTTTCCTAACTAAGTGCGAGTAATACTCGACATGGCTTGAGAGCCTACTATGGATGAAGTTGCTAATATGTCGGGATACCCTCATGATTTCCCACTTTGGAAGTACTCCTAAATAACGTAACTCTTCAATCCCTGTTAGTTTGTTGACCAGAGTATGACGCTTGCCCACACCAAAACTAACCTTACTTATCGTCCGTTCTTTCTCCGAACTCGGAAACTTAAATCCCACGTTCCTCCGCCTCAACTTGATCCTTATTTCCAAATTCATGGAGCAGCGTACGAACTTCACTTGTCGACTTGGCGTTCATTAGGCTGTTTCTGAGTTCACTTGCTCCTCGAAATCCGCGGACATAGACTTTAAAGAAACGGGCAAGCGCGCTGAACGAACGTGGCTCCTGTCCTGAATATTGATCATGGAGATCCAGATGCAGCCGTAGCAGATCAAGCAATTCCTCACTGCTGTGTTCTTTCGGCTCCTTTTCAAACGCAAACGGATTCTGGAAAATACCGCGTCCAATCATAATGCCATCCACACCATATTGCTCCGCGAGTCTAACGCCTGTCTCACGGTCCGGAATATCCCCGTTAATCGTCAGAAGTGTATTCGGTGCGATCTCATCACGAAGCTGCTTAATCTCCGGAATCAGTTCCCAGTGAGCGTCTACCTTGCTCATTTCTTCTCTCGTCCGCAAGTGGATGGACAGATTCACGATGTCCTGTTGCAAAATATGAGTTAACCAGTCGCGCCATTCGTCGACTTCCGTGAATCCGAGACGCGTTTTTACACTGACCGGCAGTCCTCCGGCCTTCGCCGCCTGAATAATCTCCGCCGCAAGAGCCGGGCGGCAGATCAAGCCGCTTCCTTTTCCATTCTCAGCCACATTCGCTACAGGACAGCCCATATTAATATCGATACCTTTAAAGCCTTCCTTCGCCATACCGATACTCATCTCACGAAAGAATTCCGGTTTATCTCCCCAGATGTGAGCCACAATCGGCTGTTCATCTGCTGTAAATGTCAACCGCCCACGCACACTCTTGTGCCCCTCCGGGTGACAATAACTCTCCGTGTTCGCAAATTCCGTAAAAAATACATCTGGTCGCCCTGCTTCGCTCACCACATGACGAAACACAACATCCGTCACATCCTCCATCGGTGCCAATATAAAAAATGGTCGTGGCAATTCACGCCAAAAATTGTCTTTCGTCATATCCAAAACCTCTCTATGCATACTAGGGAACTTCTTTATCCCGAAAATGTTAAATCCATCTGTAACCGATTATATCACACCCCCGAGAGAAGCATACTTCTCCCGCCAGCCTGAATAAACAACGTCGACTACGTAGGAATGGATATCTAAATCTCTTGAATGTACCATTATAAAACCACTGCTTGGCGCAAGACAACTTCATTATCCACATTTATACTAACTTCTTTTTCCATCTGTTCATTCCTATGCACTCACTTTATTTAACCCATCAAGGAGTAGCTATATATGTTTGACATCATAATACATCATATATATTATAGATACATGTAATCTTTAATTAACACCAGACAGTGTCAGACCTTGCTCGAGATTGCAGTTTAACATACAACAGACAGTACAGTTAGAAAGGAGATCATTAAACATGGATGTACTAAAAAGTCAGTACGACATGATTAAACGGACAAGGGAATCCCTCTTCCGAATGTGTGAAAACATGTCCCCCACAGCGTATATTAAACCGGTAGAAGCTTTAGGTGGAGATTCAATTCGTAACCTGCATGTTCATGTTACAGATTGTTATCGCGTATGGTTAGGTGTGCGTGGTCTTGGGCGATCCATGCCCAAAATAAAACCAGAATCCATCCAAGATGTTCAGCAGATGCGTAAATTATTTGAGGCGACAGACTTACTCGTTAACGAATTCCTGCAGAATTTTAGAAGCAACTGGAACCCCGACATTCAATCCAGTTGGATGAGTGAAACCGCCGAATTAAGTGAATTATGGCTTTTTACACATTGCACAACCCATGAATTCCATCATCGGGGACAAATCGCGAAAATAGCCAGACTACTCGGATACATCCCGCCCAAAATGAATTTAGCAAAATAAAATGAGCCTGGGAATCATCTATTTAACAAAATAGATCAACGGTATGCCATTCTGCTTGATTCTTATCAAGTATAGGCTTTTTTTGTTATGCCTTTTTTTCGACACATTAAAGATAATGAATATCTTGCTAGGCTTCATCCTCTCTCTTTATGAAACGTGTTTTCATACCAGGAAATCAGGAAGATTAGGTATATTATGAATCCAACTGTACACCCTTAATGGGAAAAAAGCGGAATGAGCACTAATTAGCACTCATTCCGCTTTTCTAGCTTCCCCGGACTGTACCTTACAAATCATCCAAAAGTTTAACGATTACCACCTAGATTAGATTCGACTTCTGTAACAATCTCTGCATGATCGTGGCAATCTCGGCACGTGTAACCTTACCTTTTGGTGCTAATAAAGTTTGGCTGCGCCCCTGCACAAGACCTGACTTCGCGCTGTCCACTGCACTGCTGCGTGCCCAGGCAGATACAGCAGCTGCATCATTGAATGACTGGAGCGTGGCATCCAAAGGCTCTGCGTTCAGGCTGTCTTTTAGCCCAGTAATCATCATCGCTTTCGCTAATATGACCATCGCCTGTTCTCTTGTAATGGTTTCGTTAGGATGAAAGGTGCCATCCTCGAAGCCGTTGATCAGCCCATATGCATGTGCTGTGCGGATAGCACCATTGTACCAATCCTCGGTCTTCACATCCGTAAATGGAGTTTCCCCATTCTCCGGACGAAGTCCCAGACCACGAACCATGATTGCGGCGAACTCTGCACGGGTCACAGCTCGATCAGGATTGAAGGTTCCGTTGCCAACGCCCTCCACAATCATACGAGATCCCATATCATTTACAGCTTCTTTACCCCAATGATGCATTACATCTGTAAATTGTAATGGATGCCACACTACTGCATATGTGCTATTGGTCAGGCTGTTAATTTGAGCTTCGTATCGGCCATTGTTTTGACGTACTTTGGTCGGGACATGACGAACTGATCCGTCTGGCTCCACGACAACGCCAGTTGTAATTTTGTTCGGATCTATGCCTTCTGGCATGGCTATCGTTCTTTCGACATATGCATCGAAGTTTTTTACTTCAACAGACTTGTCACCATAAACGGCATTAACTGTGAAATTAAGCGGCTGAGCAATCAGAGTTAAATCATTCTGAGCGACTGCGCGCCCTACAATGTCCGATTGAACTGAGGTCGGAGCTGCAATTTCAATCTGTACCTTGATTTCCTGCAAGTCATTAGACACTCCAACTTGGCTCGCAATCTCCCCAATGCGGATTTGTCCTGCAGGAACAGTGTACGAAGCCTGCTCTGTTTTGAATTCGAGAATAGCTTGATAATCTTCCATCGTTTTAATCATCTCGCCTGTAAGCTCACCCACAAAAACGTCGTACGTTTGATTAATAGGAATTGTGACAACCGCGTGTTGTCCTTCCTCTGCCAATCTGTCATTCAGCTTCTGCTGATCTACTACAATCGCCAATGCGGTTTGTTGGTCACGCCGGGATATGATCGCTTGTCCAGCATTTTCCACTTTTCCATTAACCAAAATATTGACGCCTGTAGTTGGTGTTGTTGGTGGTGTGACAGGTGTTAACTGTGGGTTTGATGGAGCTTGTGTTACAGGCGGGTTGGTTGACGGAGCAGAGGCCGCTGCAGGCACAACTGCATTGGACCTAGCCGAATCTGTACTTTTGCCTGCACCGTTAATGGCTTTCACCGTAAACGTATAGCTTATTCCGTTACTCAATCCCGTTACTGTTATTGGACTAGTACTGCCTGTAATTATCGTATTCCCAGGCGATACAGTCACTTCGTATCCCGTAATTGGACTTCCACCATCATGAACTGGCGCTGCAAATCTTACGGTCGCTTGTCCGTTGCCCGATGTCGCTGTCACATCTGTTGGCGATCCCGGAACGCTTGATGGAATTACACTTACTTGATTGGAGGCTTCACTAAGCCCTCCCTTATTCTCTGCTTTTACAACAAAGTAATAAGTCTTGCCGTTAACCAACTCAGGAATGGTATAAGGTGATGATGCCTCGGCTGTGATTTCAACCCTATGATCAGGATCATCATCTGTTGCCATGTAAATTCGGTACTCTACATCGGGTTCCGTTTCCCATTTCAACGTGACATGACCATCCCCAGGTTCGGCTGTCAGATTCCGAGGGTTGGCTGGCGCATTAGGCAGATTTACGGCCTGTATTACTTTGAAAGTAACTGGTACCATAAGATCTGCTGTCAACGTAACCGTTGCTGTATATGTTCCTGCGGGCAATCCGTCCTTGGCACGGAGAGTGAAATCTGTCTGATCTCCAGCGATCAATTCAGCATCCGGCTGCGTAATAACAAAGGCATCCGAATCATGCCCGCTCAGAGAGGCAGATAAATGAACAAGGTTTCCTGTTCCCGTATGCTGAATGGATACGCTGTTCGTTTCCTGAGTACCGGATTCATAATCGAGCATGAGCGGTTCCAATGTGCGATCTTCAATTGGAGCAATCGTATACGTTGGAGCTGCTGTCACCGTAAGAACCATGCTGCCTTTTTTGCTGATATCTGCTGTTGAGGTCGCGTAAATGGTATATTCCCCTGGCTCGGCATCGGCTTCTACCGTAACATAGCCGGAATCGCTGACCTTCACCTTGTTGGTTGCATCGCTACTGCTCCACATCACCGTTACATCCGCTCCGCCTACGGTATCAACCGTTGCCGTCAGTTGTCTGCTCTCTCCCTGCATAAGGCTGTCCGTAATCGGATTAACCGTGACGCTGTTCACGGCCGGTGCATACGTCACCTTAATGGTTGCCGTTGCAACCTTGGTTAGATCGTACACGGATGTCGCTGTAATCACATAGTCACCTGGCACGGCATCGGAAGCAACGCTAACATTTCCCATGCTGCTTACGGTTACCTTGTTGCTGGAATCGTTGCTCGTCCACATCACGGAAGAATCGGCTCCACCTACCGCAGTTACCGTGGCAGTGAGTTGCTCGGTTCTTCCTTGTGCGACAGAAGCATTTTCCGGATTGACAGCGATATTGTGAATAGCTGGCGCATACATCACGGTAACGGTTGCCCTTCCCATCTTGCTGCTGTCTTCAATCGATGTAGCTGTTATCGTATAATCCCCTGGTACAGCATCCGCTGCAACCGTTACGAAGCCGGTATTACTTACAGAGACTTTGCCGGTTAGATCACTGCTGCTCCATGTTACCTCCGTCGAAGCTCCACCGACTGCCTCAACGATTGCCTCTAACTGTGTACCATCTCCTTGCACGATGCTTGCTGGATCAGGCGTAACGATAACTCCGTTTACTGCTGGTGCATACGTCACCGTAATGGTTGCTGTACCCACCTTACTGCTGTCTACCGTCGAAGTTGCCGTAATGGTGTAGTTCCCTGGCATAGCGTCTGGGGCAACCGTCACGAAGCCAGTATCGCTTACCTCAACCTTGTGATCCGTATCACTGCTGGCCCATGTCACCGTTGCTCCGGCCCCACCTACAGCGTTTACCGTTGCGACCAGTTGTCTGCTCTCTCCTTGCATCAAACTGTCGGTATCTGGGCTAACACTAACGCTATTAACAGCTGGTGCATAGGTAACCGTAATGACCGCTGATTGCCTCTTACCCGTATCATAAGTGGAAGATGCTGTAATGATGTAGTCGCCCGGTGCAGCATCCGATGCTACACTAACCTTCCCCGTTGCATCTACCGTTACTTTGTTACTGAGATCACTGCTATGCCAGCTTACCGTGTCTGGCGCTCCACCTACGGCAACTACCGTTGCCGTTAACTGGGTGCTCTCACCCTGCATCAGGCTATCCGTACTTGGATTAACGGTTATACTCTGAACTGCTGGTGCATATGTCACCGTAACGGTTGATGTAGCTGTCTTGGTACTATCGAACGTGGAAGTCGCCGTGATGATGTAATTACCTGGTGTTGCGTCCCGTGCAACTGTAACTAAACCCGTAGCATTAACTGCGACCTTGTTCGTTGCATCACTACTGCTCCATGTCACCGTTGTTGGCGCCTCTCCTACGGCGTTAACAGCAGCCGATAGTTGCCTGCTTCCACCCTGCATCGTACTTGTCGTGATCGGGCTCACAGTTACACTGGTGACGCTTGGTGGAGGCGGCGGCGTGAATTGAGCTGCCCTTATATTTACCACTTTTCTGTCATCCTCGTCCCACACCGCATACAGCGCTCCATTCATTGCTGTTATGGCAGGACTTGTGGCAGTTTTAGTTGTAAAAACATTCAATCCACCATTCCTTCCATTTTCAGCCAGAACCCATCCATTGCCGTCATATTTTTTCACACGAATCTTAAAAATAGCAATAGCATTACTGATCACTCCGGAATATTCGCCCCAAACGGCATATAATTCATTATTCAGAGTTGCCAGCTCCACTGTGAAGGTACGAAAATCAGTGCCAACATTAATCCCTGTCTGTCCCCCACCGTCAATACTGGTCCAGTTGTTACCATCGTACTGTTTAACTCGGACTTGATCGTCTGTTCTACTGATTGGTTCTGTCCATGCCATGTATAAGATATCGTTAATAACAGCAAATGAGGGATTGGTTGGAATAACCGTAGAAGTTATATTTAATCCAACCCCACCGTCTGCCAATGACCAGTTTGATCCAGCATATTTTTTGACACGCAACTGATACTTGGCACCGGTCAAATACTCGACCCACGCTACGTATAAATCATCCCCCATTACTGTAATGATGGGCGTTGCTGCACCACTACCCGGGTTTACGTTTAATCCCTCTGTTCCGCCCCCATCGAGGCTTGCCCACGTGGTGCCATTATACTTCTTCATGCGAATCTTAGCTGCTTCAACCCAAGTTGCGTACAACTCCCCTTTATATGCAGTTAACATGGGAGTACTCGCATTTAATGAGGGACTTTCATTAATTCCTTCTGTGCTTCCTCCTTCAGCATTTGTCCAGCTCGTACCGTCATATTTTTTGACCCGAATCTGGCCAATAGAAGAAGTTTTCATTTCCGTCCAAGACAAATATAGAGCGTTATTGTACACGGCGAGGGTCGGAGATACGACATCTTTGGTTAAATCGTAATTCAGACCATATGTTGGGTGACCGCCGTCAACACTAATCCAGTTTGAGCCATTAAACTTTTTAACTCTGATCTGGCTAATCGTAGGCGTACTCGGAATCGTTTCTTTCCATGCCACATAAATCTCACCATTCCATTCCACTATGGCAGGTTTTTCACCCCTCATGGCTGAATTTACATTAATGCCAGTTGCTCCATTCCCATCAATGATCGACCAGCCGGATGCCGCCGAAGTTACACCGCCCCCAATCACTAAAGATGGTATAAAAAGAATGATGGCTAGAAACAGATGTGCCATTCTTCGAAAATTTCCGTATTTCTTACTTGCTCCCCCCACTGAAATCATTACATGTCTCCCCCTCCGCAATATTAATCAGTTGCATTCTACTCAGCATAACGGAGCACACCTTAAAAAAACCTTAAAAAACGATGTTATTCGACTTTATTCGACGACATTAATCATACCCGTCCACCAATCCACATTTTCAGTTAACTATCCATCAAATAAATACAAAAAGAGCCCCACCGCATGTACGATGGAACCCATTGATATAACATATGTTCTCTTAAGACAGCCCATTAGGAATATGAAAGGCAACGCTCGTTCCATGCCCAGGTTCACTCGTTAGTACCAGTGAAGTTCCGTATTCAAATCTCAATCGCTTATCGATATTTCGTAAACCTACTCCTTGCTGGACGGCCGATTCGCTATGTTCAAGTAATATCTTCTTACGGTCGGGAGGAATTCCGACTCCGTCATCGGATACAACAAATAACCAATCCTCTTCTAATCTCTCCACTATCAATTTCACTGTTCCGCCTTCAATTCGATCTCCGATGCCGTGACGAATCGCATTTTCGATCAACGGCTGAAGCAGCAACGGTGGTATCTGTAAACGATATGCCTCTTCAGGAATCTCATATTGGAAGCAAATACGGTCCCTGAATCTTGCCTGCTCAATCTGTACATAGGTTTGAATAAGCTTGAATTCCTCATCGAGTTCGATGCGTTTATCTGAATTGCTGAACCGAAAGCTTCCTCGCAAATAATCAGCCAACGCGATGATCATGCTCCGCGCACGCTCTATATCTGTATAACTGGAGGCAACGATACTATTAAGAACGTTATATAGAAAATGCGGCTTGATCTGCGATTGAAGGAAAGCCACTTCCATATATACCGCACGTCCCAATGATTCCTTCATGGCAAGCAAACTTCCGATTCGGGCTTTTAATTCTTCCAAATCAAACGGTTTGGGCAAGTAGTCGTTTGCTCCAACCTGATATGCAGCCACCTTATCCTGTGGTTGAATTGCCGCAGTAACCATCAACACGGGCAACTCCAGGAGTGAATAGCGCTTGCGAATTTCTTGACATACTTCGTATCCGGACATGCCTGGCATCATCAGGTCCAGAATGACAAGGTCAATTCTGCCCGGTTCATCGATCTGGCGAAGTGCTTCGTATCCATCTTTGACTGCGATGATCCGATAGTCATGGGATTGTAGCGTATCCAGCAAAACCTTCAGATTGACATATTGATCATCAACGATCAAAATCGTGCGCTTACCAGCGGCATTCGCAATATACGGTGTAGGAAACGAATACTCGTTCTCCAAAGGTTGAATGTATGATGCTGATGAATGGTCCGAGCTAGCTATATTTTCATTATTTGACGTTGCCCGCTGCAGGGTAAACGTGAATGTCGTCCCCACGTCCAGGGTTGAGCTCACGGATAGTGTCCCCCCTTGCAGATTAATCAGCTGCTTAGCGATAGACAGCCCAAGCCCGGAGCCGCGTTGGCTTACTTCTTCCATGGATTTGAACGGCTCAAAAATATACGGCATATCCTCCGGATGTATACCCGCTCCCGTATCCTGTACTTCGAATTGCAACAGGCCTTCTTGTTCCTTCCCGGCAACAATGATCGTTCCGTTCTCTGTGTACTTCATTGCATTGTCCAGCAGATTGCTAATGACCTGACTTAACCTGATTTCATCAGCATAAGCGAGCGGCAAGTCCGCTGGCACCTGATTGACGAGTTGAATCTCCTTTTCCGCACTGAGATAAGAGTAGAAACGGATTTGCATCTCTACGACTGAACGGACATCGACTGGCGCCGGATCAATTCTAAGCTCCCCCTGTTTAAGCTTCGACAAGTCCAGAATGTCATAGACAATCTGAGAAAGCTTCCTGGTAATATCGATCATCAACTGAAGCTTCTCTCGTTGCCCTGACGTAGGAGGTAACGCAGTATCATCAAGCATAGACCGGGATATGTTCATAACACCATGAAGAGGCGTCTTGAATTCGTGTGAGGTACGTGCGAGAAAATCATCCTTGTGCTTGTCCGCCTCCATTAACTGACCCGAGAGTTCCTCTATTCTCTGGAATGCGTTTGAGAAGCGGAGCGACATCAATAGTGCAAGCATGAGCAGTACAAGAAATGGCTCGACGGGTGGCAGCGAATAGATCGGAACGCCAAAGTAGACGTTTAAGTTCTGGTTCAACACTAGCGCGTTCAAAGCCATCGCCGCCACAGCCAGATACCAGCTGCCAGCCACTCTATTTAGAACAGCATATACAAACACATAGGTGGCGTACAACAAAGCTAACGTGACGTACAGTGATGTCACAAGGCGAAACGGCCCTGTCGTAATTTGCGTAGCAAAGCCCATATGCAAGAGAAGTAAAGCACCTCCTGATAGTAGTCCTGCCTTCGTAAATCCTCTATAACTGTAGGGACGAAAAGCAGTATACACATACAAGAAAAATCCTACACCTACCCCAATGGTCAACACCATTTGAATGCGAAAATATAGCCAAAATGGAAGTGGGCCCAGCGCATCGAACAGCACCCTCTCCCCGCTGATGCTTGTAAACGCTGCAATAAATACACAGACGAGTCCAAATACAACAAGGGACTGATCATTCCTGCGCTGAGAAAATAATCCGATAAAATACAGCCCCATGATCAGGAAGGCTGTTAGAGCAATCCAATCGTGTGCTGTCGCGACATCCCGAATTTTCGCAATTTGGTCAGCCTTTCCAAATTGGATAGACTCTCCGATTCCACTCGTTACCCGGAATTCATGGTTGGCAACTTCGATCACGATATCGTTCCAGCCTGGCTTTAAAGTGAAATAACTGACATATGGCTTGTTAAGCGCCCAATAATCGTCTTTGTGATCGGGATACCCGCTTGAGCCCACGACTTGCCCGTTGACGATAAGCCTATTGCAGATCAATATGGCTGCCGTCTTCATTCCATATATGACGCTATCGTCATCAATTAAAAGCCTCAAACGATACGTTGCCACACCCAACGTATCCATCTGTTTGGACCATGACCCGGGCACCTGAATGAAAGAAGGGGCTTCATCTCCCGCTTCCTCAGAGGTGAGGGGATGGCTGAAGAGTAGTCGATTCGGGTAAAACTCCCATTGCCCGTCCAGCCGGACGACACCCTTCTCCTGAAATGCCCAATTGGTTAAGTCCATGACTCCATTGGCCGCCATCGGCATCGTTTTCTTGTTAAAAGTAAAGTATGTTAACAGCATACCGTAAGTCGCGAACAACATTGTCAATGTAATTAGGATCGCAACGATTTTGCGTTTCATTGAAATGTGCGCCCCGATCCCTCCATCGTGTTCTGAATCAATAACAACGTCTCCTCCTCCAGTTCTGTTCCAAGTTGAATGCGCACGGCTTGCTCTAACTCCTGACTTACACGGTATGCCTCGCTCCGGTTACTGAGTTCCAGATGAATTCTAATCAACTCACGTCCATCGATCTCGGAGTCAGGAACAAGTGACAGTAATCGCTGTAAGCTATTCGCTGCAAACAAAAGCTTTCCTTGGCTACGATAATACATATACCATTTGCGAAGTGCACGGACATACAACGACTTGATATTCAACTGTCTGGCAATTGCCCAGTCAAAATTGCATCCATCCATATAATCTCCGACGTACATCTCGTTCATCTGATCATAATGAAGCTCATTTATGTGCTCTTCCGCCAATATTTTATTTAACAATGTCTCGAATTGAGAGACATCTATTGTAATGTCGTTCAGTTCAGCGGAAAACCCCTGATTTCCTTTACGGATATGAATTGCTACACCATGCTCTGTCAAGCTTCTTCGAAGATAAGAAAGACAGGTGTACAAATACGATTTGGCTTTATCGAGATCGTAACCCGGCCACAACGCCTCTATAATGACAGCGGCATTTACGCGCTTACCTTCATGATGAATTAGAAATGCACATAGCTCCCGCTCTTTTTTCGTTTTCCATATAACTTCCTTGCCCGTATCGCCTGGTGATATGATATGGAATCCTCCGAGAGAAAGAACTGACGGAACTAAAGGCTTATTTTCTTCTGTTAGACTGGACTGCTTGTACAGATCTTTGGTTATCCGTGCCACCGTATTCTGTAAACGGCTCACCGTAAACGGTTTTAACAGATAGTCGGTTGAATCAATCTCAAACGCTTCTAATGCATACTCGGCATAGGCCGTCGTGAAAATGATCGGCAACTCAGGAGAAATGCTTCTTATTCGCCGAGCTGCTTCGGTACCCTTCATACCCGGCATTTGGATATCCAAAAACACAGCATCTATCATGGTTCGGTTTAAATCTTCCAACGCCTGAAGGGGATTTAGATATCTTCCAGCGATCTCCACATTCCCCATTTGACCAAGCAATATCTCAAGCAGATCTAGTGCATCTTCTTCATCGTCAATCAACATGACACGGATCATTGGCTGTTCTCCTTTTTCGTTCATGCTAAAGATTAGCGGCCTTGAATCAATGTTTACATCCAAATTTATTTATACATATATATCGGGCGGTTGGCTTCGTCTCTTTAGATTCTGATATGTTGAGTGGAATTCATCTTGCCGAACTGGAAAAGCTCCTCTACAATGAAGCTCGACAGGCATTTAACCTGCAGATCGACATTCCGAGGAGGCTTGACTTAAATATGGAAATTTCACTGGATATCATAAAAGATAAAGTCGAATGCTTGCAGGCTTATGACTTTCATGAACTGGCGCGAGCGATCGAAGAACGTATTGAAATCAATAAGGCATTAATGCTGCGTGTAAAGCAAGTCCAACATCAAGTAACGTTTGATCCTATTCGCACCAAAATGTTATATAGCGCAGTCGTGCATTTTGCCTTAGATTAATGGACCAAGACTTTGAATAGTGAATACCAGATTACTGACTTAATTGCAGTTACTGCATGGTCATATTATGTAGTTACTATTGAGGGTTAAGGAGAGAGTACCATGCAAGAATTAACATTTATGAAGAATTATAAAAACAACGAAGTACTGCGCAAGAGTTTTTTCGAGCTTGCTGCCGAGACTTTTGATATTGATTTTGAAAATTGGTACCAGCACGGATGCTGGGGCGAGAACTACATCCCTTTTTCATTTGTGGACGGAGATCGGGTTGTTGCCAATGCTTCCGTTAACATCCTTGAGCTCATCATTCACGGGGAGCAGAAAA
Source organism: Irineochytrium annulatum (assembly GCA_027600665.1). Lineage (NCBI taxonomy): Eukaryota > Fungi > Chytridiomycota > Chytridiomycetes > Chytridiales > Chytridiaceae > Irineochytrium > Irineochytrium annulatum. Next base: position 115,689 of record JADGJL010000007.1, read on the forward strand.
AAGCGATTCAAATCGGTACAGTGATGACACATCCCGACTATCGAGGGAAAGGACTATCCACTCGTTTAATGAACAGAATTTTAGAGGAATACGAGAACAAATACGATCTCATGTACCTTTTTGCCAATGAATCGGTGCTTGATTTTTACCCCAAGTTTGGTTTTAAGCCGGTGGAAGAACATCTTTTTTCAATGGATTATACGGCAAAAAAATCACCCAAACCTGTGAACCTTCGGAAACTCGATGTTGCTAACGCGGATGATTTACATCTTATTCAAAAATTCGCATCGGAAAGATTGCCTGTTTCTCGGCATTTCGGAACCGCCCAGACGCAAGGCATACTGATGTTTTATTGCCTGAATGTCTTTAGTAATGATATTAATTACTTAGAAGATGAAAACGTCATTGTTATTTATCAGAAAGAAGACAATCATATTGAGCTCTTCGACGTTGTTAGCTTAAACGAAATAAATATGAAAGATATCTTGGATAAGATTGCAGATGAGGATACAGAGACAATCACCTTCCATTTCACACCAGATGCAACAGAACATCTCGTTCTAAAAAGTACCCTCACCAATGACGGCTTATTCGTAAGAATACCTGGTGATCATCTCTACCCAGTGCATGTTAAACATCCGATTACTTCAATCGCTTAATGATTTATTTAATCATACTTTCCTCAGCCATACCTAAAAAAAGATCAAAAGGAGCAGGATTTCCCTGCTCCTTCGTTATGTGAAACTTCTTTCTCTCATCAAACGTAAATTCACAAGGTATAATGAAGTCAGATGACCGTTTGGCATAAATTGATGAACATCATAACGAAGGAGAGGACATTTGTGGCGTTTATTCCGTTAAACTGTCCCAATTGCAACGGACGAATTGAGTACAAAGAGGGTCAAATTTTAAAGTGCCCCTATTGTGAAACAGAGCTTTTATTGAAGCAAAATAATGTCTATTACGTGGACCAGACCATTAATCATTACCATGGAACGCCTCCCAAGGCAACGCCGAAGCAGGCTGTCTCCATAAAGCTTTTACTTATACTGATGTTGGCATTAACCGGTGCCATCGGTACTTATGTGTACTCCAATGTCAGCTCCACTCATCCCCAAGCAGAAGCCAATCTGCCTGTGCGGAAGATGCCCGAAAGTGAGGTTGTACTCTCCTTTTTGCGAGATATCTTCGATAAAGGGACTGCCCTGCCGACTGAGGATGAACTTGCTCGTATTCGTTACTTAACTGTAGATTATTCGGATCATGACCAGTGGGAGTTTACATACAGCTTCTCCGACCCCTTCAGCGATGAACAGGCTGAGAAAATCACTTATGTGACTCAGGACAAGAAACTGAATAACCAGGAGATCGATCAGCGGGATTTTGAAGCCTTTACGGGACTGACGGCACTCGATCTGACGAATACCTATGAAATCTCCCAGACGGATCAAACCACTTTGGCCCATATGTCCGGATTAAAAAGTTATGGAGGTGCTTTTAACGAATCCTTCAGCAAATTTTCGGGCTACTTTGGCGACAAAACTAAAATTACGGAGCTTTCCACTCAGCTTCGCAGCAATCAGGAATTGGCCATGCTGCTGGAATTTCCTAATCTGAGCTCATTATCCATTACCTATGTGGATGAATCCGTAACGGATTTCTTTCTGTTGAATAAGCTACCGCTCAAGTCCCTGTCGCTCACCTTTGTCGATGAACTGGGATGGTTGTCCTCCATGACCGGGCTGTCATCCTTATCCATACAATACAGTGAAACCACAGACCTGCAACCGCTGTACGCCTTGACCCAGCTTCAGGAGCTTCAGCTATCCTTTTTAACAAATGTAAAGTCTATCGACTTTGTACAAAATATGCCTGCTCTACAAACGCTTGATCTCGAAAGCGTAAACTTCTCAAGCCTGGAGCCCTTGGACGGCAAGGCCTCCATTACTTCACAGCGCCTAGCTTCTCTAAGTCAACTTAGTTCGGTAAAGGCCATCAATAGCCTGTCCTCTTTGCGGGAATTAACGTTGTCCGGCTACTACGAGAATGCAGAAGCGCTGACATTACCTAAGGCAACGCGAGTAGAAATTTCAAGCGCTTTTCTCGCCGGACTGAAAGCGCCCGCCGCAACCAGCCTGACGCTCAGTGGCGGAAGTGGCGAGTTGAATTTGGCGGCGCTGGGGAAATTCCCGAAACTTAAGCAACTCTCCCTCTCAGAGGTCAGTGAAGTAACCCGTCTGGGCGCCCTGGACGGCTTATCCAGCCTGGAGACTCTAAGCATTTACGACTCGTCACTATATCAGGAGAGCGATGCTTTATTTCGTTTGAAGCAGATCAAATCTCTGATGTGTTCCGAGTGCAGGCTGAACTTTAAAGAAAAATCGGCCACGGAGAACAGCGTGCTTGAACATTTGACCTTAGAGCAACCATATTTCAGCATAAATAACACCTCTGTTGCTGAAGTTGACCAAATGATGCCTTACTTTGCGAAACTGCCCGCTCTGCGTTCCTTTACTCTGCAAGACAGCAATTTGGCTTCTCTCGAATTCATGAGTAACTGGCAGGCCATAGAAGAGCTTCATCTCGAGAATAATGCCATTTCCAATATCGAGACCCTAAGCCAACTGCCTGATCTGAAAAAGGTGTATCTCTCCGGTAATTCCGTCCAAAACAAATCCGTGCTTGGTACGGGTGTGCATGTGTATTAATTACCGCCTGGGATGATGGGGAGTTTTAGACTACTACAGTTAATGGATGGTATTAAAACAAAGACAAAAAGGGGTTCCCCTTATGCAGTTCTTCCTGCATGGGGGAACCCTTTCGGTGTTTTAAGTCAAGTCAGAAGCCTTCAATATTCTTTGGACGATAGCTGCAACCTCAGCACGGGTGATGTTGGCATCCAGAGATCAGTCTCCCCATATAAAGAGGGATCTTGACGAAACAAACAAGCGGCTACCTAATCGGCAACCGCTTTATCGGACATGCTTATTAAATATCGTAGTTATTCGAAGGACTGTGATCGATAACGGATTGCACGACTCGTTTAACCACGGATTTCGCGGCATCCTGGATGGACATTCCGCCGATCTCGTCCGCGTTAACTTCAATAAATCCTTTGCCCCCGATGATCTCTCGAGCTGTCTCAAGTTCGCCCGCACTGATAGAATCATGGGATACCAGTGAGATCAGGCCGGCGTCGTTCAACACCTTTGCCATCTCTGCCGTGCCGCGGAGCGTTTCTCCACTGACGCTCTCAAGCAGCATCGTATGGTAACCGGATGACATTAGTCGCTTCTCCACTTCCTTGGCGAGAGCTACCGTATCCGAGCCAGCAAACCATACCGTGAGCGGAGATTGTCCTTTCTGCTGGGCGCGAACATCTCTCGTGATTCCCGTATCCAGCGTGGCAAATCGGCTTTCTCCCTTCAGAGCTTGATCGATGACTCCGCAAGCAGACGTCATGTTGGTGACACGATCAATGAGGATAAAACCTCCGATGCTCTTATTGTGTTCAAAGGAATCGAAGACGATCTGATCCGACAGCGTGAATTCACACTTGGCCAATTCGTTCTTAACAATTTGATCGGCCGGAACGGTATGGCCCGTGTTAATGTCAATTTTATGGGTAATCGCCGTTACAGTGCCTGGAAGAGTCTTCGTTCCGACCTTTACCCAATAATGCTTGCCCGGAGTCAGGACGGAATCGTCCATCCACAGGATTGTAGAAGCGAAGCTGTCAGCTTCTTGGACTTGATTGTCCATCGTGAGCACACAACCTCGCGAGACATCAACTTCGCGGTCCAGTTGTATCGTAACTGGTTGGCCAGCATAAGCCGAATCCTGAGCTTGGTCCGTCACCAAAATCCGCTTAACCTTAGCTTTCTCCCGACTTGGCAGAGTCATGAGTTCGTCTCCGACCGAAATCTTTCCAGCCTCGATCTGGCCCTGGAACCCGCGGAACGTATGGTCCGGTCTGCTTACACGCTGAACTGGCATCATGAAAGGCTTCGTATCATCGGTAGTATGAACATCTATACTTTCCAAATACGGTAATAATGCTAACCCCTCGTACCAGGGTGCATTCGGCGACTGGGTTGTAATGTTGTCCCCTTCCGTAGCGGACACGGGAATGACCTGAATGCTCTTGATTTGGAATTCGGCCGTCGTTTGGATGAACTCTTCCTTGATTGCCTCGAACGTCCTCTGATCGAAGCCGACCAGATCCATCTTGTTCACAGCCAATACGAGATGCTTGATCCCCATCAGGGCGCAGATCCGGGCATGGCGTTTGGTCTGGGTAATGATGCCTTTGGTAGCGTCCACCAGAATGATGGCTAGATCGGCAAAGGAAGCGCCTACAGCCATGTTGCGCGTATACTCTTCGTGTCCCGGTGTGTCCGCCACAATGAAGGAACGATGAGACGTCGTAAAATAACGATATGCCACATCAATGGTAATCCCTTGTTCGCGTTCGGCCAGCAAACCATCCAAGAGCAGCGAGTAGTCGATTTTGCCGCCTCGGCTTCCCAATCGACTATCGAGCTCAAGCGCGCGTTCTTGATCGGCAAACAGCAGCTTGGCTTCATAGAGCATATGTCCGATCAGCGTGGACTTGCCATCATCCACACTTCCGCAGGTAATGAATTTTAGTAGACTCTTCATGTTAGAAATAGCCCTCCCGTTTGCGTCGTTCCATGCTTCCCGCCGCTTCTTGATCGATAACCCGACTGGTCCGTTCGGAAGATAACGCACCCAATGTCTCCTCAATGATCTCATCCAGCGTAACAGCATCGGACTCGACTCCGCCCGTGAGCGGGTAACAACCCAACGTGCGGAAGCGAATCTTCTTCATCTCTACCTTCTCGCCAGGCTCAAGCTTTATCCGCTCGTCATCCACCATGATGATATGCCCGTCACGATTAACGATCGGTCTTACGTCGGCGGAGTAAAGCGGAACGATATCGATGTTCTCCCGACGAATGTATTGCCAGATATCCTTCTCAGTCCAGTTGGACAGCGGAAAGACTCGAATGCTCTCTCCCTTGTTGATTCTCGTGTTGAACAGCTTCCACATCTCCGGGCGTTGGTTCTTAGGGTCCCACGAGTGATTCTTGTTCCGGAACGAGAAAATCCGCTCCTTCGCACGCGACTTCTCCTCATCACGTCTTCCGCCACCGAACGCAACCGTGAATCCGTATTTGTCCAATCCCTGCTTCAGGGCTGTGGTTTTCATAATGTCGGTATATGCGGAACCATGGTCGAAGGGGTTAATTCCTTGTTGAATAGCCTCTTCATTTGAGTGCACGATCATCTCGATACCAAATTCCTTCGCTTTTCGGTCGCGGAACTCAATCATTTCCTTGAATTTCCAGGTTGTATCGATATGCATGAATGGGAACGGCGGCTTCTCGGGGTAGAAAGCCTTTAGGGCCAAGTGCAACATGACCGAGCTGTCCTTGCCGACGGAATACAACATGACCGGTTTCTCGCACTCCGCTGCTACTTCTCTGATAATGTATATCGCTTCAGCCTCAAGTTGATCCAGATGTGTTAATTCTTGCATGGCAAGGCGGCCTCCTTTTTAATCCTCACTAAAACCATCGTATTTATAAACTTATCCTATCAGATTCCATCTTTATTGCAAAGTGGAAAAAAGCAAAATTTATGATGTGTATGTGTTGGATCGACTATACTCAGCATGGAATAGCCGTTCCTCCTATAATAAAATCGCCTGAACGAATGAGTTGTGCTGAGCTGCAAATGGAATCGGAGGGACATGGGACTTGAGCTTCATCTCGAAAACAATGCCATTTCCAATATCGAGACTCTAAGTCAGCTGCCTAATCTGCAAAAGGTGTACCTATCCGGTAATACCGTACAAAACAAATCCGTGCCTGGTACGGATGTGCACTTATATTAATTACCGCCTGGGATAATGGGAGTTTTGGACTAGTTAATGGATGGTATTGAAACAAAGACAAAAAAGAGGTCGAAAATATATGAAATTCTCGACCTCTTTTTGTTTATCTTTAGCTTTCTAACCATCATCGCTACACTCCAGAACGTTGCGGATTGACCGTGCCAAAGATATGATACGGTGTTATCCCCTTTGTAAATAGACTATCGATCAGCTTGATCAATTCCTCCGACGATAGATCTTTGTCTCTGTGTATCCAAAGACGAAACATAGATATTAATGTAGATATGTAAAACTCGATGATGTATGGTGCCAAGACATCATCTGTTGAAAAATCCATAATCAATCGTTCAAAGGGAATTTCTCTTTTCAAGCGTTCCACAAAATGAACAGAACCATAGTCGCCCAATACAGCTTTAAGAACTGAAATTTCCTCTGCATTTTCCAAGCATTGAAGTGCATCTTGGATAGTATGTGTAGAAAACTCTCTTCCTGCCATTTCCTCCTTAATCGATTTCAACATACGCTCTTCAACGCAGTCCAACAACTCATAGATATCTGTAAAGTATTGATAAAATGTACTCCGGTTATATCCTGATTGGTTAGCAATCTCTTGAATGGATATCTTTTCGATTGGTTTTCGGCAATATAAATCACAGAATACATTTATAAATGTCTGCCTTGTTTTTTCCGTAATTTCAGGTTGCTTTTTCATTGTTAACCTCCATTTTCTGTTGAATTGATTATACGACAGATATTAAAAATCTGATGGTTGATGACCAAATAGTGAATCTATACAATAACATTATACAACACGTTGTTGGATCATCAACAAAGAGGAATATGGATATTAGGAGGCTAAGATGAGAATTTTATTTTTCGGTAGAGGTGTAATATCGACCCAATACGCTTGGGCTTTAGAGAAGGCAGGGCATACCGTTGAGTTTTACGTTAGAAAAGGGAGAAAAGAAACGTTCGGAAGTCATATCGCGCTTGAAATGTGGGACGCACGAAAAGGAAAACAGTTCATCCAGGAAAGCTGGAAAATCAAGCTGCATGAGGAGATAAGCCCAAATTATGATCTCATTATTGCGAGTGTCAACACGGAGCAACTTCCCGAAGCAGCAAGAATACTTTCGACTACTGCTGGTAACACCCCGATCCTAATATTCAATAATATTTGGCAGGATTTAAAATCATCAATCTTGCCCCTGTCTATGAACAATGTTGTCTTTGGGTTCCCAGGAGCAGGAGGCGGCATTGAGGACAATAAGCTTAAGGGCGGCTTTTTAAAAACGATATTTCTGGAAAAACCACGGGTAGGCACGGAACAGATAAACAACAAGGTCAAAGAACTATTTGAAAGCGCCAATTTTAAAATCAATTGGATCAAGGATATGCAAAGCTGGCTATGGAATCATTTTGCCATGAATGCGGCGATGGAGACCGAGGTGTTAAAACGAGGAAGTTTCCCATCAGTCTTGAATCATAGTGACTCATTCGCAAATGTCGGTAAGAGTATGCGGGAAATGACCCCTGTACTTAAAGCAAGAGGCGCAAAGATGGACGCGATTACTCTATTGTTGACCAAGATCCCACCCGCACTTCTCGGCCTGCTGTTTAACAAGGTTATTTTTGCAAAGGGCAGCTTACCACGACTTTTCATTGAATACAATAATAGTAAAGCCGGTTTTGCGGTACTTGAAGTTGTGAGAGAAGCAAAAAAGTTAGGCATACCTTTGCCACGTCTTACTGCAGCATTAGAAAACAATGAACACCACAAAGTTATTAAAAACGGATAAACTGGAAAACTTGATATTGTTCAGATCACCATCAACTCTACTATGATTATATAAACCATCGAACAACTCACCATTTAGGGGCTATAAAGACTGATAGAAGCAGAGCCATCCTTGAAAAGGGCGGCTCTTTTATTCTGCCTTACAGGGCTTGTACGGGTTTTAGTCTTTCCTGACCAGCCTGTTGATGCGGCTCATTTCTAGCAATATTAGATGTGATTATACCTGAAAGCCTTTAACATTAAAAATAATTGATTATTAAAATGTATTTCATTTGTATATATTTTTGTAAATAAACCAATGCACTTGTCTATGATTTCCCCAGTGAACTTTTGGGACATGATGGCTTTATTCGAATAGATCCTTACTGTCTTCCAGTCATGAATAATTTGGTCCAATAACGGGTCAAGCGTATGTTTTGCATTGATATGATCAATGTTGTACTTATAGAGAGTATTTAACCTGTATTTCTCAGAACATTTTCTATAAATCGTACTGCTCAGTGTTTCTATAATCGTTTCATTTTTTATAATGAGCTCGTAATTTTCTGCGAGCAACAGTATATTATTCAAACTTTCCGTTATTTCATTTTGATACCTGCACATATTTTCTACGAATGTATTGATGGTTGTGTGTGCTGAATTCTTATTGTTCAATATCTCATGATTACCGGGGGCCTCTAGCGCATATTCCCAAAAGTAGTCTGGCATCTTTACGTGTTCCGAAGTCATGCATGACCATTTAAATTCTGAAAATGGCAGAGCATATTGTCTGTATTCTGTAATATCATCAACCGTATATATCTCCTCGTTCGTCAGATTGAAGCCATAGACAAAAACAGGATGCAGTCCATGTTTTTGGTTATAGTAAAAGTCTCTCCCGCGTTGATAAAATAAATCAATAAATATGGAAATCGGATGACCACTAGAAATAGAATTGATGATCTCATCTTGTAACGTATCTAGTGCAGGGGATTTTTTACGAATAGAGATCCCCATTTCCTCAAGGATCTGATCTCCCTCCTGAAGATCCAACACCTCTAACTTGAAATATCCTCTTGTTTGTATTTTTTGTTTATCAAATCTATAAATAGTAATGACATTATTCAAAATCGACAGCTCATCTTTTTTAAAATACCTGGCAAGCGTTAATAACAAATTGTAGCCGCAATTAAAATAAGGAAAATTATGATGAGGAAACATTTTCGTCATGCCGTCGAAGGGCTGAAAGGTGTCCAGGGAAATAATTTCTTCCATAAAATATTTCTCCTAACCTAGGACGTGTCTTGAAACCTACTGAAGTGCATCTTTTACCGCCTTTTCGCCCCCTGCTACGTCAATTTCCCTTGACGTGCCCCGGCACGCCTGCGGAAAACTTCCTGGCTTGGAACGAAAATTCAGCAAAATCTGCCGCCTTCAGAGTTTTCAGACACGCCCAAAAATTATTGTTGATATCACGGCTATATTACCTCTTAACAAGGTTCATCATACGGTATTGCCGCGTTCCAGCCTTCATCTCTTCATATTTCTTCGAGCCGGGCAATGCGATGAATTCATGGATATCTCCAATGTTCGTGCTTGAATTGGCGTTATTCGCAATTCCTTGTGTGCCAGTACGCTGCTTCGCACTCTCATCACATGATAGAAGAACATTCGAAGTCACATCCTGATTGCGGATTACAGACAGGCCTGCTTCCTCTAACAGCCTGACGTTTTGCGCTACTTGATCTCCCAGCATCAGCTCCGTATACAGAAATACGCCGCCAACTCTCATGATCCGGTATACCTCTTCATAGAATCGTGATCGGTTCGGATAGGCATGTGCGGATTCTATATTTAACACCACATCGAAGCTCTCGTCAGCAAACGGTATATTCTCCGCATCGCCGACGAGATACAAAGATTCACCCAATCGGGATTTGGCATTGCAAAAGGCAATATTCGCCGGGCAGATGTCGAGACCCACAATAGACAGCGGCTTGAAATATTTAGACAGAGCCGCTATGTTCCCTCCCCTGCCGCATCCGATGTCGATCACCTGCCGCTCCCGAATCGCCGTCTTGCCCACTGTCTCAAGCAGCAGCTTGACCGAGTTTCTATTCCATGCATCGCCCGGCTCGAGCACCGCATGTTGCTCATTCTCGTGCGGGACGTAACCATAGTTCAAGAAGGTGGCGAATCGGCCTATACCGGACAGCGCAAGGGAGTGCGAAATCTCGCTATAATCCCGAATTTCAGCCTCTTTTCGGTTCCATTCGGAAGGGTGGACAAACTGCTCTCGCCGGTCGAGCATCGATAAGTAACGATCATCGTTCGTATATACCGCATCGCAGCTGCAGCATTGCAGCACTGCTTCCAACTGCTCCAGCTCGCCCTTGCAGCTGGAGCATACCAACCTTGCATGCAGATGCTGTAACATGACTATCGCCCAGCCGACGTATGCATTTGATTCAACGCGTACACATTATAGTAATTTGGGATATTCAAATCTTCGTAATAATCGATCACGGCATAGAAGCCGTTGGTTTGGAAGATGTTCTCGAGCCTGCTGATCTGCTCTCCGTCCAGTCCGTGTACCTCCATTACAATTTGCCTGATTTTGCCCCAATCTTCCGGCTCTATGCCATCCAGCACCTCGAACTCACTTTTTTCCACATCGATTTTGAGCAGATCAATTTGGTTCAGACCGTAAAAGCGGATCATTTCAGAGATCGTAGTTAGCTTGCAACGATAGATTTGTTCATTCAGAAGCTTCGGCGACATAAGATGATCGACAAAGCGGTTTAGCATTCGCGGGTCAGCGAAATTATCTTCGTAATGGTTGATTAACCCGTATCGGAGATCTTGATCGTGGTTCTCCCTGTATTTGATCTGGACAGAGTCCGTGGACATCGTAGGAAAATAGGCAAACTCCGCTTCCTTGATCTCATTGGAAAGCCCGACATTAACCGTCGTTACGCGAGGCAGCGAACTCGTATTCATCTTCAAGAGATTAAAAGTCGGCGGCAGTGGCTCAAAAGCATATACCCTGCAGTCGCTCTTGCTGCTGACATACAGGCTGAACATGCCGATATTAGCCCCAACGTCCATGACCGTGCCATGATCCGGGAGTGTAATACCGTGCTTGAAATACATCTCCTTGTGGAAAATCTCGTTGTAGAGGAACTCGGTCTCGCCTTCGTTGTTTTGATAGATTTCGATCCCGTTGTGCAGCCGTTTCTTTTCGATAGCCTTTGTCTGCAACGGATGGCTCTCATGCTCCGTCCTGCTCATTCGATTCACCTTCTCAACAATTTGTTTTTTGGGCATTTCTCTAACTGCTGGCGCTTTCATAGCGTTTGACGGCCAGCTTCCAGAACAGCCTGACCACGATAAGCGATATAACGGGAGCTACAAAAATCCATATCCCAAGGAACAAGTCCAATCGATCGATCAAATAAACCGACGGCATGTTGGTGATGAACAAGATCGGCACAACATACAGCCCTATTCTCCGCAGCCATTTGGGGTATATGTACATCGGCATATTGTTTAAATCCCAACATTTGTCGAGTATTTCGAAGATCGAACCGGACTTCACCGTCCAGAAGGCAAGAATTTGCGGAAGTAGAAGCACCGAATAGGTCACGATCGTGCTACTCAAGATCACGCCGATATATCCGGCCACGTGGATAAAGCTTGGCTCGATGTCAAGACGCCGCCAAGCCAGTACGATCATCGTGATCCCGGCGATCAGGTTCGGGATCGGAAACGCGAAGTTAACGTGCCGAAATGAAATCATGAACTGCAGCGAAAGCGGCTTCGTCATATACAAGTCCAGCGTCCCGTTGCGGATATGGCCGGCGAATCTATAAAAGTTATCCATAAACAGTCCTGTATAGATCGCGATCATAATCGTATAGGTTCCGGTGAAGATCATCATCTGGTCAGGAGAAATGCCATTGATTTCGATCCCGAGCTGGAAAACGAACAAGATATAGATCAGCTTGGAAAACAGAAATACAGTCTCCATGATCAAACCGGAGTAGAAATTCGCTTTGTATTCCATGTAACCGACCAAGCTGTTCTTTGCGAAAATAAAGAACATACGTACATGCTTCCGAAACTCCGTCAAGCTGATACTCACAGATCTAACCTCCAACGGCTACATATTTCCTCATCCCGGAATCCCACGACAACTTCGAAATTATCATAAGCGCAATTACCCAGACCACCTGTAAGAGAAGCCCGCGCACGATTTCATGAATCGCCATGCTCCCATTGATGATGTTAACCGGGAAGAATACGACATATTGAAACGGTAAGTAGCTGGAGATTCTGGCAAACGTATCTCCGAAAATATTAAGCGGAAAGATGGCACCACTGAGCAGATAGACGCCTTGGTTGAACGCGATATAAACGCCCCAAACCTCGGTAATGATGAACGCGAGAGCACTAATCGAATAAAAAAGCAGGAAGTTGATGAGCAGTCCGAACAGAATGCTGACCAGGAACATAACGATCTGCACCCCTCTAAGGTGAAACCCCCAAATCTGAGTAAAAACGATCATCAGTATGACGAATAAGACAAGGACGACCCCGATCTGAACCGTTTTCCCACCGAAAAAATTGCATATCCGATAGCTGAAATAATGAATGGGCTGAGCGATAAATTTGCTCAGTCCACCCGTCTTGATATCATTCGCGATTTCCCCTTCGAAGCCGGCAGAAACCAGCTTGGAGACAACGCCAGACAACACGGAATAAATGATGATCTGTGAATACGTATAGCCGTTAATAATCTCTTGCGGCGAACTGCGAAACACGGCCGTCCAGAGGAAGCATTGGACGAGAATGATGAAGCCGCCGCTGATAATACTCATAAAGAAATCGGTCCGATACTCCATCGCATTCTGAAGTGCAAGAATGTACGTCCTTTTATACTTCTGCAAGGCTTTCATGTTTGACCCCATCTTTCTGATACAAGCTTTCGATGCCTCGCTCGACAGGTATATCTTCCACTGTGAAATCGAGGATCGGGAACCGGTCCAGCATCATCTTGGAAAGCCGCTGGAGGTCATGCTTATCGATCTCCATGACCGCATTCATGCCGTCATGTTCCATAATAGCGCCATAGTCGCTTAGCGCCTGCCTCGGCACTTCGTCCGTAAATTGCAGCTTGATGATCTTTTTTGCATGAAACAATTCGTTCACACGCCGAAGATCGCCATCGTATACGATCTTCCCTTGATTGATGATGATCGTGCGTTTGCATAAATCCTCAATATCCGCCATGTAGTGGCTTGTCAGAATGACCGTTGCTTTCGTCTGCTGGTTATAATACTTCAGGAACTCCCGAATGCGCTTCTGCGAAATCAGATCGAGTCCGATTGTAGGCTCATCCAGGAAAATCACCTTAGGCCGGTGGATGAGCGACGCAATTAGCTCCATCTTCATCCGTTCCCCCAGCGAAAGCCTGCGCACCTGAATATTGAGCAGATCTTTAACACCAAGCATCTCCGTAAGCTCATCCAGGACAAGGTTGTAGGGCTTATCCTCGACCTCATAAATGCATTTGTTCAGGTACAACGATTCGTTCGCCGGTAAATCCCACCACAACTGCGATTTCTGCCCCATCACGATCGAGAACTGCATCTTGAATTCTTTTTTTCGCTCCCAAGGGATATAGCCTAATACCGTCGCTTGCCCGCTTGTCGGATACAAGATGCCGGACAGCATCTTAAGCGTAGTCGTTTTGCCGGAACCGTTCGGGCCTAAGAACCCGACCATCTCGCCTTGCTCGATGACAAGTGATATTTCGCTAACCGCTTCTTTGATCAGTGATTTCCGCTTCACTAAATTTTTCAGCGATTTTTTGAACCCCAATTCTTTTTCGTAGTAATTGAAGCTTTTGGATAAGCGTTCCACTTGGATAATGCTCACTGATTCACCTCATTTATGCTCATGTAGAATAGTTAAACACCGTGCAAATGCAAGACACTGCACTTGGAACATGCCGGTGTCAGTCGTTCATCCATCATTTCCCTTATCCTTCTGTAGGTCATGCCGTGCCATAATTCCTGTACGGACGCTTCATTTAAATTGCCGATCTCGAACTCCTTGAAAAATTTGCACGCAACAATCGTTCCATCGGGCGTAATGTCCATCCGGTTCGAGAGAGCCAGGCACTTCTTGTTCATCGTGCCTTTACTCCTCACCTCTTTGCCGAGCACGAAATCTTCGATCTGGTCATAATCCAGATTCGGCTGGTAGCGTAAACGCATTTTCCAGACCCGATTATTCACCCGGTCCAACTCGCTCATCAAAGCAGGGATACGCTCCGGATCGAGCTTGTAGTTAAAGGCGTGCCAGCTTCGTTCGCCCTTGTGCTCGCTCGCCGGAAGGAAGTCGAACTTCTGGTCAAAATAATCGTCCATTCCCTGCGTGCATTCGTCCGAGATGTACCACGGGAAGCAGACCATGACCATATCTACACCGACGCCCTCCAGAAAGTCCAACAAATCATAAAGCTTGTCGGTCATCCCATCGTTAACGACGGTATGGATCGTAATTTTGCCCCTGAATCGGTTTTCCTTGCGCAGCTCGACTAGCATCCGAATAGCATCTATCGCCTTGTTAAATACCCCTTTGCCGCGAAGCGCATCATTCTCTTCTTCGAATCCATCAAGTGCAATGAGCAGCTCCAGGTTGTCGGAGATTCTCAGCAAGGTGTCCAGCTTTCGCTCGATCAGCATCGCGTTCGTACAGATCGTCGTCTCGCGAGGATGGGCTTCAAGCAAATCGGCCAAACGGTCGAAATGGCTGTATACGAGCGGCTCGCCGCCCCAGATATAGAGTCTCGACTTGGCTGGTTCCGTCTCAAGGATCAGCTTCTCCAGCAGCCCGTAGTCGAGCTGCTCCCGCTGCTGCTCCGGTGTCATAAAGTGATGGTAGCCCGTGTCGTTCCATTGATAACAATGCTTGCAGCGCAAGTTGCATTGGTTCGTCAGTTTAATCCCGACCGACTCTGGCAACGGTGTCGCGTAACCCGCTATTTTTTCCATGTTCCGCTTGGTTTCCACCGTATTCTTGATCGTACGTTTCAATATTTGCAAATCCTTTGGGGAACGTTTAATCTCTGATTTCGGATTCATATCAACACCACCCCTCTTAAACCTATTAGGTCATTCACATGAATCAATAGATATAATACCTTGAACAAGCCGTGCAGATCGGAAGCATATTTTTTTTCATATACGCGCGATAATCTTTGTACTTGTCACTACTCCAGATATCCATCAAGCTCTCTTCGTTCACGTTGCCAAAGGTCAAATCATAGAAGGCATGGCAGGGCGAAACGTCGCCCCTTGCTGTAATCTCTGCATAAACCCATGGAAGGGAGCAGCGATTTCGTTTATCAGCCATCTGATGGAATTGCCCCGAGAAATAGTTGCTCAAATTTTGCTCATCTATCGTTTTCGGATAGGTGATCACATGAATGCTGTTTTTCAAGCAATACGCTTTAACATTATTGAGCTGTCTCGTCAATTCCGGAATATCGATCTGGCTGAACGAACTGGTGTCCCGCCACACCATCCCCTTGGCATAAGGAGCTTCATGCACGTCGAATTTGTCACTAAGAACCTCCACATATTGGGCATACTGCTCTTCCGTTGCGTAGAGCTGCACTTCCATGCTGATATGGTCCAACATCGACAAGTCGATATGCTTAAAGAAAAATTCCTCAACGTACATATAGTTCAAGGGCGTAATGATAAAGGATACACCCATTTTCGGAAATTGCTTGCCCTTGCTTTCCCGAAGCTCATAAAGCTTCTCGATCCCCTTGATTACTTTCTTGAATACGCCTTTGCCTCTCTGCTTATCGTTGATTTCCTCAGGGCCGTCGAGAGACATCCAGATCTTATTTGGAGCAGTCTCGACAAGCATCTCGGCATGCTGCTCAAGCAATGTGCCGTTCGTGGGGAAATCTGCTTTACTTCCATAGTGATTGATCATGGCGAGAATGTCGCCCAGCCAAGGGTACATCAGTGGCTCGCCACCGAAGAAATCGTAATATGGCTTGCCCGGGCTGCACTCGACGATGATCTTTTTAATGAGATCCGGATCCAGATGCGCTAACGTTTTTTTGCTTTTGTACGGCCCTTCGAGTCCCCACTCATAGCACATCTTGCATCGTAAATTACACTCCTCCAACAGCTGCATGACAATCCATCTCGGATAGCTTGTCATTGTCTTATCTTGGACGACACTCAATTTGTTTACGCTCATCGCATAACCCCTTTTGCCATTGAAATGTTACCCCTTCGTTAACGCGACTCTCGCACAATAATGATCCACATAATTCGTTCGTTCTCCGGGTCTGTTCATGATCGCTTGATGCATCTCCTTAAGGACCTCTACGGAAAAATCCATCTCCCGCCACTTCTCGTAGCGGATTCCGAACCCCAGAGACTCCCACAATTCCAAATTGCTAAGCTCGTGACTTCCGAACGGCTCCAGCAAAATAAGAGGGGTACCGGATGCAAGCGAGTCGATTAATGTGCCCGCTCCCGGCTTGGCCACGATAGCCATCGCCTCCGAAGCGATATCGAATAACCAATGATGATCAACCTCAGCGGCGTATGACTTCGTGCCTTCTCCCGTTATTTCGATGTATGGCGGAAACTCGTGCAGGCCGTTCGCACTCTTCACCCATGCACACCATTCCGGATCATTCATCCAATATCGGTGATCGGGATCGGGCTTCGCTTCCTTCCAATCGTAAGCTACGATATCAAGCCCGTAGCTATGGCCGGCAAGCTCTGGAATTGTACTTTGATAAGTGCCCATCCCCCAGCCGCCGCCATGAACAACAAGCCGCCGCTTCCTTGAGTCGAAGGGCATTGGCGTACGATGAAGAACCGGGATTTCGCATCGAATCTCCATCTTGTCGGTGTCATAGAGACAAGCATTGTAATAATACTCGTCGTAGTGAGGATGAAACTTCTTCAAGCTCTTCCAGGACGGGGCCAGATCTGAATCGACGTAGAGCAGGTCTACATGAATTCGATTCGGCAGCATCTTCTCCCTATACAAATCAAGAATATAGATCCAGTGTCCGGATAGCGATATGAATTCGTATCGGTCTTCCGCTTTCCACGCCTCCAGCAACAGCTCGACCAGGGCATAATCAATGCTGCCCCGGATATCCATCGGCATTCGGGCCGATAGATTGGCAAGTGCGAAATTATTGTGATAAGCCCTTCTGCTGTCTACAATATGATCCATCTTGTCTTGCTCCAAATAGCTTTCGAACACGAGTACTTCCGTCGCGATATCCCTTTTCTCGAAATCACTTGCAGCTAACAGACCGGGAATATAGAAACCCAGACCGAAACCCGAGCATAGAATCGTCACTTTCCGCTTACCCATAAAATTTCTTCCTCCATTCATGGCTTCAAGCGCTTCGGACTGCATCAGCGGGCGATCTTGAAGGATAACGACGACAGCACCTCCTTAACCTTAGCGATCAATCGTTCGTTATCCCATTCCCCTTCAATCAACGAATAATATAATCTGCCTTTCACCTGCTTATTCCGGATCCCCTTGCACTCATTGATGACTTTGTTAATAAGGAGCGTATTCGCGCTTAACGGTAAAATACCGAATCCTCGATCAGGCTTATATAGAACACCCTCGCGGTCCAGCGATTCAAGCAATTGATCGAATGATACATCGCAGGCAAACTGTAAATTCACATGCGTCATGCTCCCTGCCGTGTCGTGCTTCTTCAGGTAGCGGTCAACGTAATGCTTGATCAGACTCATCGATCTTCTGGCATTCACCTCAACAATCGGAACGATGCGGCCGTCTGTCAACAGCATGGAATCGACGCATACGTCGCCGTGATAACCCGACCGATAAAGCTCGCGAGCCGCCCGTTTCATTACATCAAAATACTTCGCTTCCTGCAGCATATGAAGCAACCTATCGTCTGCTGTATAGGAGCCTTGGTAAGCGAAATTGTGATTGACCAACTGCTGCACTGAGATATGTCGATAAGTACCGTCCGGATCGATGTGGAATTGGCAAGAAAAATCCAATTCCTTGCGGAGGAACGGCTCAACAATAAACCGAACCGTTTTTCCCTTGCTGCACTGATCGGCGACATAGGATGTGACTCGCCGCAAAATCGCTTCCGACTCGATCAACAAATTCCCTTTCCCCGATACCCCAAACTCATCTTTGATCAGGAAGGGTCCTTGATTCAGCAAAGTCAAGCCGCTTGCCAGCAGCTCTTCGGGAGAATAGACCGTCTGGCTGTCACACTGAAGATCAAGGCGACGGTTCAATTCGGTTGAATACAGCTTCGAATTGACAGTCTGAACCGTTTCGATAGCTGGAAAATCCTGTTCCAGCCCGTAACGCGCTGCAGTACGATCCGCCCCCGGAATGATTGCAAAGGGCGACAACCGGGCGCCATCCAGCAAGTAGAGATCCATGTCCCCCATTCGATCGGCTGATGTGAGCAGGTCGAATATATTGGCGGTTCTGCCTGCGCTTCCTACATCAGGACTCTCGAGATCGGTTGAATTAGAAAGAAATTTAAATCCGATCTCATGCAAATACGCTTTATGGCAAACGTTCATTCGATAGCGAGTAATGAGCCTATCCGGCGCCTCGCAAAATGGGAAGAGCAACTCATCCATGGCCATCACGATATTCTCCATTTCAGGATCGTGAAACGACGGCAGTTTGGCTAGATTAGGGTCGCGCCAGAAGCGTTCCGCATCAAATGTCCCGATAATGAGCTCGAACTTGCGTCTATCGTTCATACAGGCGCTGTCTTCTGTAGCTCCGAGATATAATTGCAGAAGGTCGTTACCGACTCCATAAGATCGAAGTCGAATTGTTCAAAATCGATCTCAATACCGAAACGCTCTTCCACATTTAATACAAAAGTAATTAGCTGTAGGGAGTCCAATCCCCCGTCTTCCATGATGTTGGAATGCTCGTTCAAACGGTTTGCCAGCTCAGCGTCTTCCTTGATTTCGCTTATCATCGCTATGATCTGTTCTTGCATAGGTACCTCCCGTTTAATGGATATATTGACCCTGGTAATAATGGATCGTTTTAGCGAGTGCATCATGTAAACTGATCGCCGGTTCCCAGTTCATAATCGTCCTTGAAATGGTAATATCCGGCTTCCTTCTCCTTGGATCGTCTTCCGGCAGCGGGAGAAACTCTAACTGCGCGTTGGACTTCATTAACTCCTTCAATATTTGGGCGACTTCAAGTATGGTGACTTCCTCCGGATTCCCCAAATTGACTGGCTGTTCATACGTGGTGCTCATCAGTCTCACAATCCCTTCCAGCAAATCGTCGATATACTGAAAGCTTCTCGTCTGTCTGCCGTCGCCATAAATCGTAAGGTTTTGCTTGGACATGATTTCATTAATGAAATTGGTAATGACGCGTCCGTCATGTAGATCCATCTTCGGGCCGAATGTATTGAAGATCCGAATGACCCTTACCGGTATACCGTATTTCCTGTTCATCCAGTAGGTGATCGCCTCTGCATAGCGCTTCGCTTCGTTGTAGCAGCTTCTTGCTCCAATCGAATTCACGTTGCCATAGTAGCTCTCCGGCTGAGGGTGAACAGTTGGGTTACCGTAGATCTCGCTTGTTGAAGCCAAGAAGAAGGCAGCCTGCTTTTCTTTGGCCAGATACAGCAGATGCATCGTCCCTTCGCTGTTGACCCTCATCGTTTCGATCGGATAGGACAAATATTTAGGCGGACTGGCAGGGCTTGCAAAATGCATCACCCAATCGACAGGGCCTTCAATTGAGAGCGGATAAATGACGTCATGCTCGATAAACTTGAAATTTGGCGACCGTAAGAGATTGTCTATGTTGACAGTAGACCCGGTCAGAAAATTATCGACGCCGATAACGGAATGGCCTTCCCGCAGCAGCCTCTCGGCAAGGTTGGAACCGATGAAACCTGCAACTCCTGTTAATACAATGAATATTATGATCCCCACCCTTGCTTAAGGTTTGTGAAACCACTATTAATTCAATCGAACAGGTATAATGCTATGCATGAATCACAAGATGTCGGGTCAAATAAAAGGAGAGATTCTTGAGGTGAGCTGATTCGCTGTGGTTGTGCCGGAAAAAAGCGCTTGAAGCAATGCGGATCGTTGAAAGACAAGAAGGCGATAGGCTGTCAGCAAACGGAATCGTTAAGACAAGAGCAACGTTCGGCTTACTCCATACGCTGTATCGCAACGATTATAATCCCGGCATCACTCCCTCCATAAATATGCCCGGATCACCACGGGCTTCGGGCTAAGTTCTATTCGGGTGCAAGAAGAGATATCCAAAACTGAGATCATCTGCTCCCTCAACATTACTGAATGTCTACCTTCTTCAACCATCGTTTAAAGAATATGGATTCTTCATTTTCTATATTCGTAATCAGCGTTTGTAAACTTTCGGAAATACTCGTATCCTTTGTCAAATTATATTTAATCGCTAGATTCACAAGGATTTTTGCTTTAATTTCAATAGCTGTGAATTCATCTATATGCTCTTGATTTAATTCAATTAAATGCTGATTATCGTACAAGTACTTGAATCTTAGCGTCATTATCTTCTTATGATCATAAAGTAAATGAAAGGGTCTTATATCAAGCATAGCCTTATGTTCCGATGTCTCTTTCGCATAATTAAATAGAGTTGTGTATATTTGCATGCCGAAGTCAAGATTTTGCCTGTCGCCCCCGTAGTTAAACATCTCCCAATACTCCGGCGTTTTCTTAGTGAAATAATTTCTTATCGAATTCACTAGGGTATCTGCACTGAATTTATCCTGATAATGATCATTGAATGTATACAGGTAAACCATTTCTTTTAGATAATCATGATTCGTTGTTAGATGATTCTTTTCGAACGCAACATTGAAATCAGTAAATGATATCTCAGCCTGACTATACACCCCGTTCTTAAAAAAATCGGAAACATACAATATCTCTCTATCCAAATCATAGCCGTAAACAAATATGTCATGATGCAATTGAAGTTTATTGTAGCGATCGCTTAAGGGCACGTAGAAATAATTGATCATGGTATGGACATAGTTATTGGCATTAATATTTTCTACAATAAAATGAATAACAGAGTCCCATTTCGTTGTTACAGTATCTCTATGTAGCTTTTGAGTAGTAATCCATTTGCACGCATCCGAAGGTCTCAGCTCATAAGTCAGAGGGAAATAAAAATCTCCCCAATGGTGTTTATAATCTTTGTTAATAAATAATTGAATATAATTGCTATATATCCATGGGTGTGCGCACTCGTAATGAGTAAGGATCGACAAGAGATGAGCATGTTGCGTATAGGTTGTAATCATCGGATAACTGACCGGCAATATTTTTCTGCCCAATGTTTGAGTTGAATTCTTCAACCTTCGTTCACCCCTGGTTATTTGGTTAAATGGCTTAAGGATTCCGAATCAGTATATCTCATTTAGCAATAAGCGCTTCGTACTTGCTCTGTCCAGTTTTCCTGTCTTTGTTTTTGGAATGTTATCTACAATCCTCCATTGTCTAGGCACTTTATACGATGACAAATGCAATTTGCAATGTCGTGTCAGTGCATCTATATCAACCAGGCAATCATTAAAGACTTTCAGAAATGCGATGGGCACTTCACCTAACAAATTATCGTGTACACCAACAACCATGACCTCCTCCACTTCTTTCAAGCCGTACAAAAATTCCTCGATTTCTTCTGGATAGATATTGATACCGCCGGATATAATGATATTCTTCTTTCGGCCTGTGAGTATAAGACATCCTGATTCATTCCGATATCCCAAATCTCCTGTCTTTAACCAACCCTCAACAATGGTAGCGTTCGTTAACTCCGGATTTTTGTAATAACCGAGCATCACATTCGGGCCCTTGACCCAAATTTCTCCGATAGCTGCTCCTTCAACCTCATTCTCTTCTTCGTCAACAAGACGAATAGAAACGTCATTGATGGGTGATCCACAGGATAAGCTGCGCTCTCCCCGTTCCATCATGCTCACCCGCGGAGAAGCTTCGGTCAATCCATAGGTTTGAATAATGTCCGCGTGAGGAAATACAGTCTGGAGATGGTCTACTAATTTCGCGGGAATCGCCGCACCGCTAATTACAATAAATTCAATTGAATCAAAGGCACTCCAGTTCTTTGTCTGATGGAAATCGGAAACAAAGTGCATCAATTGCGTAGGCACCGCTGAGAATGCCGTGACCGCCTTATTCTGAAACAGTTTAAACGCTGTGCGCGGCAGCAAAGGCAAGCTGATAAGTTTAATTCGGGTTCCATATAGCATGCAAGAAATCAATTGCGTGACAATCGTAGAACTGAAATGAACGGGCATCGTTACAAGAAACGAATCTTGATCCGTATACCCCACCTTTCCGCCATGTGCCAACGCATTCGTTAATACATTCCAATGGGATAACATAACGATTTTAGATTTTCCGGTTGTGCCTGATGTAGGAAGGAGAATCGCACATTGATTGGGATCGGACTGATTGGTTAACGAGATCGATTCGAACGAAGGCATTAGTTCTTGCGATATATCCTGAGCGGTAACCCAAGGAATGTCGCAATTTAAATGCGCAGGCTGTGCAGATTTGCTGATAACCAATTTGGCGTCACTGGCATTTAAAATATTTTTAATTTCAGTATTGGATGCCGAATAAGGAACCGGTATTAACACATAACCGCAGAATTGAATGCCAAGCGCCGCAAAAATGAAGAAGGGCTCATTATTTGTGTATAATGCAAGATGACTTCCGGACTCAAGCTCAAAATTTTTGTGGATGTATAAAGCAATCAAATAAGCTTCTGTCATCACCTCTGCGTAAGTCCATTGCTGCTTTAGATCTTCAAGGATAATATGATCTTGGCGATCAGAGGCCTCCAGAAATAGACGCTGAATGATCGTCATCATAGCGTTTTCTCTGTCAAATAATTAAGGATTAATTCAGTCGTGGAGAACTTCTCAAATAACAGATCTTCATCAGGGATCGAGATGTTAAACTTCGATTCCACTAAAACAATAAGCTTGATGAAGCCTACTGAATCGATCCCTTGTTCCAACAAACGGGTATCGTGGTCATCCGAATACTCGATGTCCAGCTCAGCAAAAATTTCATCTCTCAAGATCGATTCTATTGATTTAGACATCATATTCCCCCGTTAGATAATCTTTAGAAAGGCTGATTAAAGAGGATAGTATACGTGATGAGCAAGTGAAAGTAATTGTGCAGAAGAATGAGTCCATAATGATGGACAAGGTGAATTTGCACTGAAAGAGTTGTTTGCATAGTTGTATGCAGAGATTCTGCAATTCATGCTGGAGGCGGAGTATGACACGATGCAGGACATAAAAAGCTTGATGCGAAGAGTACAACGACGGAAGTACTTGAGGGTTCCTTCGTCAACATCGCAAAGCCTAAAGAAAAAAGCATTTTCCCAAGCAATGAAGCGTTGCTGAAAATGCTCTACAAAACTACGATGAATGTCACTCGTAAATGGACAGTGCGTGTACAAAACCGGGAATAAGTACACCATCAAATCTCCATTTTCTTCCTCGGCGGAATTGAACTATATTGCGTAAAGTTTTGCTTGGTAGCGTTTACACTAGTAGTTTTACAGCACCAAGTGCCTGATATATTAAATATAATTACATATATGCCAATTGTCAACAGTTTCGAAAAGCCCGTTGATGTCCTCTGGAATTCCATTGTCATCTGGTTGTTTCTAGTATTATAGGGTACAAAAAAAGACACGGAAGAACAACTCCGTGCCTATATAAAGCAAGACGGTTCAATCAAAGCCATACATTACATATTTCCAATCCTCAATTCATAAGGAAGTTGGAACAACGAGAGGCGTAGGAATTAGTCCTGCCCCTTCCATTTGAGCATCGCCACCGACTCCACATGCACCGTGTGTGGGAACATATCCACTGGCGTTACCTCAACCGTGCGATACCCGCCATCCTCCAGCACACGTAGATCACGTGCCAGCGTACTCGGATTACAACTGACGTACACCACGCGCTCCGGCTTCATCTCAAGGATTGTATCCAGCAAACGTGGATCGCAGCCCTTACGCGGAGGATCGACAACGATCACGTCAGCTTCGATGCCTTGTTCTTTCCAGCGTGGAATAACGTCCTCGGATGCGCCAACTTCAAACTTCACGTTACGCATCTCGTTCAAGAGTGCATTGCTGCGAGCATCCTCAATCGCTTCAGGTACAATCTCGACCCCATACACCTGATCCGCATGTTGCGCGAGGAAAAGAGAAATCGTCCCGATACCGCAATAGGCATCAATTACGGTTTCTTTGCCGGTCAGTCCGGCGTACTCTACTGTCTTCCCGTACAGCACTTCCGTCTGCACCGGATTCACTTGGTAGAACGAACGCGGAGAGATCGCAAACTGTACATCGCCAATAAAGTCATAGATTACATCACGTCCCCAGAGAACGCGGGTCTCATCGCCAAAGATAACGTTGGTCTGTTTCTTGTTCACGTTCTGGCAGATGCTCGCGACATGCGGAATCGCTTCACGGATACTGCCAATCCATTCGTCTTTGTACGGAATATCTCGACCATTCGTAACCAGAACAAGCATCATCTCACCTGTACGGAACGCCTTCTTCACAACCACATGGCGCAGCAGGCCGCGACCTGTCTCTTCGTTATATGCACTGATTCCAAAATGACTGCCGATCTCTTTCACCTTCGCAACCACTTCATCATTGTGCTCATGCTGAATAAGACAGCTCTCCATATCGATGATCCGATGGCTTCCTTTGGCGTAAAATCCTCCTACCAGGCCACCCTCGGTCACACCAATGGGCACCTGTGCCTTATTCCGATAGCGCCATGGCTCGTCCATACCCATCGTAGGCAGTACACGAATGCCCTGCTCCGTATCTTCTTCGTTCATGACACCTTCAAGGCGAAGTCGAATACGATTGCTACCATTCATTTGTACTTCAGAAGTAGCCAGTCCAGTTGTCTGATTCGCATCACCAACTGAAGCGTTATCCTGCACGTTGGATGCCAACGTCTCTGCATCCTCCACCATCACGTTCAACTTGCCAATCCGCTGCAAATTATCGACTACCAACTGGCGTTTCCACGCAAGCTGTCCGGCATAGCTCATATGCTGGATCTGGCAGCCTCCGCACTGATCATAGATCGGGCAAGGCGCGGATACACGATCCGGGCTGGCGTTCACGATCTCCAGTAACTTGGCGTAGCCATACTGCTTCTTGGTTTTTATCACGCGCACGCGTACGGTTTCACCTGGAAGCGCACCCTGCACAAAGAGCGTGTATCCATTCGCACGACCTACGCCCTCACCGTCATGGTTCATACCAATGATGTCGATGACGGTCTCTTCATTTTTGCTAACGGGCAGCCCTTCGATTGGTGCAGATTCACGCGCTCTCCCCTTTGGACGAACGGCAGAAAGAGATGCGCCTTGTGGCCGCACCTCTTTTCCTTGCTGACGTGATGATTGACTTGGCTGACGGGACGCTGAAGCGTTCCCTTGCCCCTGAGAGGCAGCCGAATTCCGGCGGTTTTTTCCACGACCGCTGCGGTTCGTATTAGACAACGTACATTCACTTCTTTCTTCTTATATAGTACCCTGCCTGTGCAGGCGAGGGAAAAATCTCATTTTTCATTTTGTTCCTGATTCTAACGAATCTGGCATACCTTATTCACATCAAAAATAACGTTCCGAATTTCTAATGAACTTCAGAAACGTTATATCAACCTCGGATGGTGTTTTACGACCTTTTTCGGGCATTTTCTCCAAAATAACGATGCTGAGATTCGTTAGATTCGCAGCTTCGGTGATTTCGCCACATTAAGGCTTTCTGAGTTCGTTAAGCTCAGACGCATGGTGACCACATGAGATTATACGCGATCCCACCCTACACGGCAACTGGAAAATCCACTTCCATCTTGCCTTACCGCAGAACTGAATCATACTCTCCTCAACAGTTATGCGATACTGTGCAACTACTGCTGCAGCATCTAGCTTTTCTGAGGCAATTAACATTGCTTTTCGCAATCGATCCACATTGCCCCCAGCATCCACATTTTTAACGATACAATTGCAGATGATGCTTGAGGTTCGTAAATGTGGCTGGCAGCGTGCCGCCCAACTCTCCATCGAGGTTCAGTTGCACATAGCCTGGCGACGTAACTTCCATATGACTTGTCTGGAAATGAACCACTTTCTTATCGTTCAGATGCTCCCCACGCAGCGCGAGCGTGACGAGGCGGATCATATCAGCCAGATTACATTTGCGGACACCGATCACATCGAACAGACCATCGTCAATGGTTGCACCTGGAGCCAACTTCTCGAAGCCCCCGACCGAATTGGTATTGGCGATGAGGAATAACATGAATTCATCATGAATCTCTTCCTGACCGTCGGCGCGAATAATCAGCTCCTGAGGAGACAGGCTCGCCATTTTCTCAATACCCTTCATATAATAGGCCAGTTGCCCAATCATCGTTTTCAGACGACTCGGTACTTCATAGGTCAGTTCAGTTAATGATCCGCCACCGGCGATGTTGATAAAATATTTATCATTCGCTTTGCCCAGATCGAGCGGACGAAGCTGCTGGTTAATGACCAGATCCACGTAATCTTCCCACTGTCTCGGAATGCCGAGTGCACGCGCAAAATCATTCGTTGTTCCCAAAGGAAACACACCCAGCGGAGGACGGTTCTCCCGCTCGGCCATACCGTTGATGACTTCGTACAATGTACCATCGCCACCAGCAGCAATAATCATGTCATAGCCGCGTTCAATTGCGAGTTCAGCTTCGCGGGTTGCGTCGCCTTCACCCGTTGTTGCGTGACATGAAGCTTCAATACCACCTTGATCCAAACGCTGCAAAATATCAGCCAGACGTTTCTTCATTTCTTCCCGGCCTGAGGTCGGATTATATATTAAGCGAGCTTTTTTCATCTCATACGCCACCTATTCCACATTATCCATGAGTCTATACGACCTCATAATCTTACCTTGCATCAGTCCACAAAAGGGCAAAACTTTAACACAACAATGAACTTCCGTTCATTCTGCTCTAATCTTTCGTCTTACCTATATCTATGCATCAGGAATTCCGTCTCATTCCAAAGCCTTTAACTCCTATCATATCATCAAATGTAAAGATGTCCTAGCCTATAATCTATAAGTATATTTTTTCATATATGTACCCACTAATCCATCTAATACCCAATAAACATCCTGCACCAGTCCTGAATCTTTCCCACTGCCTTTTATGTAAAATAGTCTCATTATTCAACCATTCTGCCCGCTTGCACAGGAATTAGTCTTCGGTTTCGATACCTTCATCTGATTATGACATGGATATACTACAAATTTACAAATCTTAAGATAAAAAGATAAATAATATAAACCTTTTTCCACTATAGTCTTAGTGCACCCTCCCCCAGCATCACACCTTATCAGCGAAGGAGAATTAGGAATGAAAAAAAATGTGTTAATGTTCCTGGCCTTTCTTATGGCATGTGTTCCTTGGGTCACCGTTGTTGAAGCAGCGGAGATTAATCATGATCAGGTTGTCGGATTTCAGGAAATCTCACCCGTTACCGTGACACAACAAGCAGCCAAGCGTTTTCAGCCTTTTTTGAAAGTCTATCATGGTTGTGTACCTTTCCCCGCAGTGGATCAACAGGGCAATACCAGTGCTGGCTTGAATACGTCCGGGTCATCGAATGGAAACTGTAGCTCAAGTACAGGGCAGATCTACTCACGCTCGGCATGGCATAATGGGGTGTGGGCTATCATGTATTCGTGGTACTTTCCCAAAGACTCCCCTTCCCCCGGACTCGGCCATCGTCATGATTGGGAAGGTATCGTCGTGTGGGTAGATAATCCGGCAGCAGCCAATCCTCAGATCCTCTCCATCGCATATTCCGGTCACGGACAGTTCACCAACGTCTCACCGAGCAATACCAATACACAAGGTAGCCATCCGTTAATTTCCTATAATAGCACCTGGCCGCTAAACCATGAACTAGGCGTCACCAACGTTGTTGGGGGAACACAACCTTTAATCGGATGGGACGACCTGACTTCTGCGGCACGAAATGCGCTTAATACTACGGACTTTGGCAGCGCCAACGTACCTTTTAACGATAACAATTTCACGAACAATCTGAACAAGGCTTGGTTTAGGTAAAAAAATCCCCTTCAAGTGAACGGTTCACTTGAAGGGGATTTCATGATGAAGTGATCGTATCACGATCGCTATAGGTTCAGCTGATACTTGCCGCAAGAAAACTCCTCGAAGTATAGCTCTCTTTACTCGAAGTATCGGGCGTTCTCTTCATCGTATCTTCGTCTCACTTCAGCCACCTCAAAATCCAATTTTTCTGCCTGCTCGCAATTGTTTGTACCAGAAGTATACGGTGCAGCCCACACAATAGCCCACCAGGGCGGCACTTGCAGCTGCAAGAAGCATCACAGCAAATAGATAACCTGCGACCGTCCAGCCGAGTGAAAATGAAATGATCGCCAGAGACAGGAAGAGCACAGCCAGAATATTGTTGAATCGCTGCAGCTCCACGGCCTGCGTTTCTGTCCCTTTATCGATCAACACAACTTTCCCAATTTGCACAAACAGATTAAGCTTTCCACCGGAAGCCAGACCAACCACCTGAATGCTCCACAGCGCGCCCAGAACTACAAGTGGATTGAACACAAAAGAAAGTAAAACAAACAACACAATACCGACCTGATTCGCTTTCACATAGCGCATGGGCACTACTCGCATCAGAATATCACCTTATTCCTATTTTATTAGTTGGTTTTATTGTAGTCGGTATTGGGTTAATGAGCAAGAGTACACTTTATTTAAGGGGAGTAAAATCTCTTTTCAGCACGTCCCAATGGGGTGTCGGGATGCCTGTTGTCTTTTTCCAATCGTTAAATACATTATTTAGTGCCTCAATCTCTCCAAAAGAACCCGCAATCAGCTTATGGATTGGAAGCACACTGTAGATCTTCAACAGAAGGTACAACGTCCGTTGATGCTTACGAATCATTTTAGCCTGAATCTCCGGTATAATCGTTATGCCCATTGCCTCAAGTACGCTGAAGCCCTCATCCATCGCCCTAATCATATGATGAATTTGCTTTCTGTTCCCGTCCAACTTGATCAACTCAAACTTCTCATTAAAGCTCACTGCATTCAGCATCAGAATGGGCACAATATGGCTTTTCAACCAGGCATCAATATCGCTTATAACATTCAACTTGTATTTCACATGTTGGAAAGCTTGATCCAGCAAAGGTTTAAATTTGATATCACCGTCGAGACTGCCAATCACCATTTGTCCGCTGCCTCCACCGATCGATAACATGCGGCCTTTTTCACGCTTCCCTCCACTCACGTGGAATCCAAACGCAATCTGTTTTGCCTCCTTGCTGTTTGCCTCCAAAAAGTTTTGCATGCTTCGTGCATCCGCGTTGTTACCTACGATTACAATATTGCTGCTCTGATTGTCTGCCAGAATAGGTAATATTGAAGGAAAATCATTATATTTCATCACAACAAAAATCAGATCATATTGGTCATCCACCTCCAACGTTCTGGTGACCCGAACCGGATCAACTGTCGTTTTGAATTGAAACATATGCCGGATGACGACTCCATCCTTCTCCAACTCCTCTGCTCGGTTCCCTCTAGCCAGAATTGTGACATCATTGCCACCGCGCACCAGGACGTGCGCCAGTTGACTCCCCAGAACCCCCGCACCATACACTAATATTTTCATTGGTTATCCCTCAATTTCATATTTTATGAATAATCGTTGTTTTATCAACATTTGTTGATAAAATAAGAGTAACAAAGCACCTACTATGCTTCAATCGTTAAAATATCCGCTTTTGTTGAATAATCAACGAATGTTTCCTTATTGTTGAAAAACCATCTATAGGAGGGGCCATGGACAGACGAGTACTCAAAACACGAAAGGCGATAATCGAAGCTTTTGTCGGGTTACTGGAGGAACAGGATTTCGAGCAAATTACGATAAACGATATTGCTGATCGGGCTAACGTAAACCGAGGAACCATCTATTTGCATTACGCTGACAAGTTCGACCTGTTGGATCAATGCATTGAGACCTATTTGCAAAAGTTGTTGGATGCCTGCATGATCGAAAGCTCTACTACAACACCTGTTACGGCCAAGGATGCGCTGCTCAGAACTTTCCGTTATCTGGAACAGTATGCCTCTACCTATACTACACTTCTAACTAAAAAAGGTATTCCGGCATTCCGTAGTAAGTTGATGACATTGTTGGTCCAGGGAGTACAGGATCAGATGGATGCCTGTGGCATCCAGGAAGGTATGAAAAAAGAGATTACCATACAGTTTCTTGCTTCCGCTGCTGTAGGCCTCCTGGAGTGGTGGATTATGAATGCCATGCCTTATCCGGCCGAGGAGATCGTTGACCAATTAATAGATCTACTGGAACTACATCTGAATTTGCACGCTCCCATAAGTGGGTAACCTGGGCCCTCGTTTGAGTGTTCGAGTGGTCTACAACAAATAAAAAAACCACGTCCTTGGACGTGGTTTTGATATACTTCAAGAAGAAGCCCCAACCTCATTACATCTCTCCAACAAAATCTGGATCTGGCGCTCCAGCCACTGCCCAAGCAGTGGGTGAGGCAACAGCGTCTCACCACTATACTCATAATCCAGTTCCTTCAATCGGTCCGGGATTACGTTCCTCGTGAAGTAACCGGCACTCAAAAACAGCGGCGCCACAATAACCCGGTTCCCCCGCTCTTCGCTCCAGTACTTCACTTTGTCATACACACTCTCCGGATTCAACAACGCATAATCCGTATGGGCTACACCACTAACTTCCTGCACAAGCTCTGCAAGAGAAGAGATTCCGGCTTCCCAACGCTCGCGAAAACCATCATGAATACTCCCATGTCCCACCAGCAGAATCGTTTCCTGCTCAGGCTGCTGCGAGAGTGACTTGACCTTATCCCACACCATAACGGCAATATCCGGATCGTTATCTACTGGATAACCGAAGTGAACCCGAGCCTTGACATGGAACGGTTCCAGATCCGTTTCGCGATCAGGTGTTTCCTTTGCACCAATGGCATATTCAATTTCATCCACATGTGTACTCCCGGATGAAACAAATAGAGGTACGACCAGAATATCGGTTACGCCTTGTGCTTCCAGTCGGTCGATACCGTCCTGGATTAAGCGTCCTTCCACTAGTTCAAGAAAACCAGCTTCAACGGGCAATGGAATAGGCAGATTCAACCGGGAGATCGCGTCATCGACGGATTCCACCCAGGTCTGCTCCTGTGAACCGTGACTGATGATGAGTACGCCCGGCTTCTTCATGTTAGCGTCCCAGGCGTTCCAGCGTCATTTTATAACCATCATTTCCGTAATTCAGGCAGCGTTTGACACGTGAGATTGTAGCTGTGCTCGCACCTGTCTCTGCTTCAATCTGGTTATACGTATTGCCTTTACCCAACATACGAGCCACTTCCAGCCGTTGGGACATGGATTGGATCTCGTTTACTGTGCAGAGGTCATCAAAGAAAACATAACACTCTTCAATATCTTTTAACGTCAAAATAGCCTCAAATAGTTGTTCAATGCTTTTATCATTTAGCTTTTTCAGCTGCATTTCATCATCATCCCCTAGCGGTTACTGTGTACCTACATTGTACTCACACTGAGTTGGTATTTCAAGCGTTACCGATTTCACGCACTACAGAATAAAAATACATGTTACCGCTTACAAAAGGTACTATTGTCCTCCCCTCGCGCACATCAGATGAAATTACCCCGCTATTTCCCAGTTTTCACCTGTATATATCCGATTACTTATGTAGGATTTCAACCCGTTAAATTGTGACAATTTTGTGTCTAAACTACATTTTACTCTTTGACAACCTGCCATCATGCCATGCGCCCAAATCCGCAAATATCCCGTTTTCCGGGATACCCGCCTACGCCGTCTCTCCGCGAATGACATACAGTATAACAAAAGGGAGTTCCACTACCGCATATGATGTACACTGTCATGAAACTTGTGGAACGCAATTCCGAAATCCAATAGAAGGAACGTGATCGTTCATGCCACAGCATTATTATCACCGCCAGCCAGCACAAGGGCACCGACCGTCTTCTCATGCACATCGGCAGGCACATACTTCTGCCTATGTGCAGCCCGGTATGGTTCAGCGGTCTTTAAATGAAACTCAGATTCAACCGATGTACCCTGGAGTAGAGCCCCATTACCCGGGCTTCGGTGAAGTCGAAGCATCTGCAGTCGTACCCTATGGGCAAGGTGTAGCTGGAGGGAACTTATACGGAGGTGCAGCACAGGTTGTTGCCCCAGCTCCGGTACCGACACCTGCTTCTGGCAGTTCAGGCTTTTCATTAGCTAACATCGGTGAGTTAAAAGGAATGATCGACCGTTTCGGCGGTATTGATGGAATCATGAGTGGAATAGGCAAAATGCAAAAGGTCGTCGGCGGCATCCAGCAGATGGCTCCGATGATGAAACTCGTTATGGGCATTCTGCCTTTTGGAAAAGGTAAAAGTAATAACAGCGCGGCTGACGCAGACTATGAAGAATATACGCCGCCCCGGAGACGGAAACGCAAGCGGACGAATAAACAAACGAGCACTCCACGTCGTCGCAACACAACTCCAGTCCGCCGCAAATCCAATTCCACGAAGCGCCGTCCCAAAAGTCGCAAACGTTAAACTCATCCAGGCACCCCCATACAGAAGGTGGGTGCCTTAACCGCGTTCATCACTACACACATAAAATTTCAGGAACCTATGTTCTTATTTCTGCAACTTTGAGGTATACTGGATAGTAACTAAAGGAGGCGGACCATGGAACTTTTCAAAGACAAATACACGCCCGCACTAATCGATCGGACAGGCGAACTGTTGCATCAATTCTACCCAGAGCTGGATACACATCTATTTCATGAATTGGTTTTCGCTGAAGGCTGGGAACAGTTGGAATTCAAAGGGCGCATTCGCCGAATCACACTAGCGTTGACCGAAGTGCTGCCCAATAATTATGAAGAAGCGTTACATATTATCGAACAAGCCGCTCCGAATATGAGAGGTGTTGAATATCTGTTTGTACCGGATTTTATCGAAGTGAACGGACTTGAGCCGGAGAATTACGAATTATCCATGAAGTATCTGACCCTCTTCACACCTTATTCCAGCTCCGAGTTTGCGGTACGCCCGTTTATTGAACGTTATCCCATGCAAACGATGAAACATATGATGGCGTGGGCAGATAGCCACAATGAGCATATCCGCAGACTTGCCAGTGAGGGGAGTAGGCCACGTTTGCCATGGGGCGCCAAACTTCAGAACTTTATCACTGATCCAACACCTGTACTTCCGATTCTGCACGCATTGAAACAGGACGAGTCCCTCTATGTGCGCAAAAGTGTTGCCAATCATCTGAATGACATCTCCAAAGACCACCCCGAACTGGTCCTGGATCTGGCCACCACCTGGTATGGACAACATGCCCACACAGATTGGATTGTCCGGCATGCCAGCAGGTCCTTACTGAAGAAAGGACATCCCAAAGCACTAAGTCTTTTTGGTTATAACGAGCAGGATTCCATTCACATTGAGCAGCTTCAGCTTGTACAAGATACGATTGCCATTGGCGAGGATCTTCATTTTTCATTTGATGTTGTTAATGAGAGTGGTGAGTCACAGATGCTGCGAATTGAATATGAGATGGGTTATATGAAGGCAAACGGCAAGCAGGCTCCCAAACGATTCAAATGCTCTGATAAAATGTATCCGACAGGCAGAACCAAGGTAGCCACCAAACAGTCGTTCAAAATCATTACAACGAGAAAATACTATGCCGGACTACATACGCTAACGATTGTAGTGAATGGTCAAGCGGCAGCAACAACTTCTTTTGTTCTTGAAATGGAGTAACAGGAAGCAATCGTAAGTTATACACATCTCACTCCAAAGAAATACTTATTCACATGTGGATAGAATATTTCTAGCATATCTATAGCAGCATCAGAAAGGCCACCTGGCAAACATCATCTTATTTCTGCCCGAGATCATGACCCAGTGGCCTTTTTTATATGTAATTCTAACTGCAATTCCCCTTACCTACCCTCACCGCTATCCAAATGTAACACGTTCTACTTAAACCATCCACGCTTCACAAACCAGGCCACCATACTTCCGCCAAGCACAAACATCAACAGCAGCACCGCCCCATACCCAAACTTCCATTGAAGCTCAGGCATATAGGCAAAGTTCATGCCATAAATACCCGCGATCAGCGTGAGCGGCATAAATACAGTCGTAATCACCGTAAGTGTCTTCATGATCTGATTCATCCGGTTGGAGTTCAGGGAAATATAACTGTCGCGCAGGTCGGCCGTCATCTCCCGATCGGCTTCAATCATGTCCGTCAGCTTCAATAAATGGTCATAGATATCGGTAAAATAAGCCGTATGTTCGCCTGTTCGCTGCACATGCTGGGAGTTCACCACTCGATAGAGCAGATCCCGCATCGGTACAACCGTTCTTCTGAGCTTCAGCAACCGGCTTCGCAAGTCAAACACCTGATTCATCAGGTCTTCAACGGACTCTTGTCCACCCCGGTTCTCCAGTTCAGCCAGTTCATCCTCAATGGCAAATAGGGACGGAAAATAATGATCGACCAGCTTGTCCATCACCGTATAGGCCGCTGCCACCGGACCCCGGGCCCAGATCGTACGTTCATGTGCATGATGCAATAATCGCTCCCACGCTTCATCCACTTCCTCCAGTACACCATGATGAAAGGATACAAGGAAGTTCGCTCCGAGAAACAAGTCAACCTCCTCGGCTTCCAGTGTGGACGGGTTCAGTGCATGCAGTACAAGAAACTGCAGATTTTCATAATAATCAAGCTTTGGCCGCTGCAACACATGCAGACAGTCCTCAATAGCTAAGGGGTGAAAATGAAAATATGTATCCAGCAAACGGCTTTCCTTTTCCGTTGGCTGGTTAAAATCCGCCCATACCCAGGCGTAATCGTTCAGATCCAGCTGTGTAAGCGGTACGTTCACGGAGACTTGATGTTCTCGTGTAATGGCGAGTGTACGAATCATAATCAGACCACGTCCTTGTCCTGTATCTTTACGTCATTGTACAACGTTAACCATAGACACGTCTCCCACGTGTCCCCAAATATCCACAGACACCTACAAACTCGACAACAAAAAAAGCCAACCCTGTTGGCTTCTCTCATTTCCCTATCCACAGTTCCCTGTATCCACAGGAATATCTTCTTTTGGTTTATCATTCCACGGATGGCTATCCACATATCCAGCCTGTCCACACGTTCATGCACAGGCGTCTCTTGATTTTGGTTGTATAATTGTCCACATATCCCGATATTCACACAGTTATGAACAGTTTGTCTGGTAACCCCGGATTCGTACGGGATCACTTCTCTTTTTAGAAAATAATCCAGTACAGCAATCCTGCCAGTCCAGCAGTGATTGGAATCGTAATGAACCACGTAATAATGATACGTCCAGCAAGTCCC
The DNA here is from genome assembly GCA_027600665.1 of Irineochytrium annulatum. NCBI lineage: Eukaryota > Fungi > Chytridiomycota > Chytridiomycetes > Chytridiales > Chytridiaceae > Irineochytrium > Irineochytrium annulatum. Next base: position 151,120 of record JADGJL010000007.1, read on the forward strand.
CATTTCACAGCAGAGAAACGTTTTGCGGAACCCACACCCAGAATAGCTGATGTGATCGCGTGCGTTGTACTAACTGGAAGGTGAAGCAACGTTGCTGTGAAAATAACGGAAGCAGCTGACAGATCGGCGGCAAAACCGTTAATCGGTTCAATTTTAAAGATTTTGGTACCCATCGTTTTGATGATTTTCCAACCACCAATGGATGTACCCAGAGCCATCGCGGTTGCTGCTGAGATTTTAACCCACAGCGGCACTTCCAGATGATCTTGTACACCTGCTGCAACCAAAGCAAACGTAATAATACCCATTGCTTTCTGTGCATCATTCGTACCATGTGTGAAAGCTTGCAGTGCTGCCGTGAAAATCTGTACCGTACGGAAACCTTTATTCACGTTATGCGGACTGCGTTTGGCAAAAATGTATTTGAGAATCGTCATGACCACATAACCGATGGCAAATGCGATTAGAGGTGATAATAGCAAACCTCCGACAATATCAATGAACCCGCTCCACTTCACTTTATCGGAACCTGCGCCAACGAGCACGGCACCAGCAAGGGCTCCAATCAATGCGTGTGATGAAGAAGACGGAATACCAAACCACCATGTAACCAGGTTCCAGATAATCGCAGCGATCAAGGTGACTATGACGACCTCGATCCCGTTATCTAGCGTGGTGGGGTCGGTTACACTCCCCCCAATCGTCTTCGCGACGCCTGTAAACATCATCGCACCGACAAAGTTCATTACCGCTGCCAAAAGGATCGCGCGACGTGGCGTTAGTGCCCGTGTCGATACTGAAGTAGCAATGGCATTGGCCGTGTCGTGAAAACCGTTGATGAAGTCAAACGCCAGTGCAAGGAAGACGACTATACCTAATACCCAAATCGTTGTTTCCATTATTCTCTGGCTCCTTAAGAATTACGCATGATGATGGATTCGAGCACATTTGCTACGTGTTCACAAGCATCCGTTGTTGTCTCAAGACGTTCGTAAATTTCCTTACGTTTGATCAATTCAATCGGATCAGGAACGGTAGCGAAAAGGTTCTTGATACACATGCGCAACACTTCATCACCCTGATTTTCCAGATCATTCAATCGAATCGTGTACTCACGAATCGCCAGCAATTTTTTCTGAGACAGCAAATGAATAGCCTTCTGAATTTCGTAAGCCGATTGGCGCAAAATTTCAGCAAATTGCACGATATATTCGTCAGGATCCGTCAGTTGGTACATATAGAAACGGGAAGCCGTTGCTTCGAGTCCGTCCAATACGTCATCAAGTGTTGTTGTCAGCTCCATAATATCATCGCGTTCGATCGGCGTGATAAACGTTTTGTTGAGTTCCGTAATGATTGTGTGCACATAGTCATCACATTGGGACTCGTACTTCTTCATTTCATTGGCAAAAAGAGTCACATCCTGAAGGTTGGAAACATGCTGGGAGAAATAATCTGCCGCTTGAACAACCGTATCTGCCATGTTCTCCAGTGTCTCAAAAAATATATCCTTCTTCTTCTTAAGCTTCATAGCCCTATCCCCTTTACGGAAAAAATTGCCGATAACCGATGAAACATGAAATGACAACCTTTGATATCTTATCATATTTGTTTCATGGTTTGTACAAAAGGTGTGATCCTTTTTTATATTCTTATCACATTAATCTGAAATGAATCTTAATTATTTGGAATAATGGTAAATTCAAGTCAAGATTTTACACTGCGTTTACAATTCGACATCCAAAGACAGAATCGACACGATTCTATTTTTCACGCTAAGATACAATATAACGCCTTTTCGATAACAAAATGCATACCTGTTTCATTGTTTTCTTTCATTACATCCTTCATTGCTGCACAGCCAGCTTCACATGACTGGAGAATTCCGGTTGATTGGGAACAATGCTGATAAAGGTTTTACCCGGCACAAGAGCCACTTCACTGCCATCCTGAACAAACCGGATAATATCCCCCTGTTTCTTCAACCACTGCCCACGAATCATTTTGCCCTTCTGGAACAACATGGCTTCCCCGCCCTGTTCCAAATTGACGGACAACCGACCTACACTATCGAGCACCTTGTGATCTGCACCTGCCACAATGATATTCGCTGCGCCAAGTGCAGTCCCATTATCCAGATCCTGATCTGCTTTACCATTCACCATTCTCATATATCGTCCGCTAACTTCATCATAATCATACGTCACCCGGTAACTATCCAATAAATAATGGATGTCGAATTGCTTCACTGCCTCTCCTGCGGATGTCGCGCCTTCTTCGTTATAGATGTAAACGGGGGATTTAAACTCATGGCTGTAACCCTTGATGTCTGCCCCTTCTCTTAATTTGTCCGCTGAAGTATACAGATTGTGTGGCGCTTTACGATCCTTGGAACGCCAGAAGTAAGGTCCACCATTCGAGATTTCATCCATATGCTGTTTCTGCTGCCTTTGCAAAATCGAATATGCCTCCGGACTGCCTCCGGCATGAACAAGCACCCCATCATAACTCTCGCCAAGCTCAATCAGATATGGACGTATACTGCGAACCGGTCCAACCGTCTCAGCACCGCCTTCACTCTGGAAGATGGCTATAAACCGGGTAATGCCTCCCTCTGCGAGGACTTCAAGAATGATATCGGCGGAACTCAGACCCGATTGGGGCCGAGCCGCTGGTGCATTATTAATCATGACGGCAAGGGGACGACGCGTAATCGCTTCATCTACAGGCAGACCTGTAAGAGGTGCTGTGTAGAGAGAAGCGTTGGACTCCTCCACAGTCTGTTCTTCTTGTACAGGTGCAGGTGTCGGTTCTGGCTGAAGTGGCATCTGGGAAGCCTCCTGATTTTGGCAGGCAACAAGACTCAATGAGAGAATTAACAGGGATGCAGCCGATGCTGCTTTGTTCCATTTAAAAAGCTTCAATATAGGACCTCCTGAACGATATGGCCTGGTTCTAAGTTGTGATATATGTCTCATGTGGGCAACCATTTCACGTATTTCTTTCCATTTAATCACACCCCATCCGATTTGTCTGCGCCCTGAAGGCCTTGATACAGCGTGAAATTCACATTTGAAACAGTGAATAGCGAGAAAAATATGTCCTAAATGTGAACTTCTCAAACCTTACTTAAAATTTGAACTAGATTGTGATTTTAATCACAAACAAAACGACTTTTGGACTATACAATAAAGACATCAAAGGTGATCACTTAGAAAAAACAAAAACAACACACACTAGATTCCATGAAGGAGTGGTTCATATGTTCAGCTTCAACCAATGGCTTAGAGAAAACAAAGTGGCAATGTGGATTTTGACAGTACTTCGGGTGTATATCGGTTACGATTGGATGACTCACGGATGGGGCAAATTGACTGGCGGATTCCAAGCTGGCGGGTTCCTCGCCGGGGCAGTCGGTAAAGCAACGGGTGAAAATCCAACAGTTCAAGCATGGTGGGGAACGTTCCTTGAGAAATTCGCAGTACCAAACGCAGGATTGTTCGACTTCATCATTCCGCTTGGTGAATTCCTTGTAGGTGTAGGACTCATTCTCGGATGCTTCACAACACTGGCTGCGCTGATGGCTCTCGTGATGAACTTCGCGTTCCTCTTCTCGGGTACAGTAAGCACGAACGCTCAACTGGTTCTGATGCAAATCTTCCTAGTAGTTGCTGGTGCAAATGCAGGTAAAATCGGTCTGGATCACTGGGTACTGCCTTACCTTCGCGGATTGATCACTCGTAACAAAGGTAATCACCCAAAAGACACACCAACGATTAGCCCAACTCATAAAACAGCTTAAACAATAATCAACAACGCTGCCGCCCTGCTCTCCATCCCCCGGAGAGCAGGGCTTTTTGCTTTTCAAGATATCCTGAATGTCCTGACTGACTTGCCCATCCACAGAAAATCATATTATGATGAACATAAAGTTGAACTTTAAAGGAGTACACGATATGCCGACCCAGCGACGTCTTGAGACCGATGCAGACTTCCAGGAAGCCATGAATATGAAGTATAAGGTTCGAGTTTTTAAAGATAATCACCAGATTGACTCGGGTGGCATTATTATCCGTTTTGACAGCAATACCGTAGTTGTACAATCCAGTGTCAGTGAACTAGCTTATCATTCGCGTACAGACTGTGAATTGTTCGAAATTCGCAAATAAAGATCCATTGCATGCATAAGTCCTCGTATTGAAAAAAGGTTCCTTTAGCCCATCAAGGGTCTAAAGGAACCTTCTTTTATTTATATATTGTGATGGTATACATTAACACATGTTATCCGTACCCAACTGGTTTCTGACACCATATTCAGGCTGTTGTCTGTTCCAAGTTACACGCCGTCTCCAAACTGCCAGCAGTTCAAACTGAGCGTTCCATAAGGGTAAGACTGGAATAGGCGCTTCGCTGATCGGGACATATCCGCTGTACCCATCGCGTAGAACAAAGGCGCAAGGTGTTCTGTCCCATACGACGGCACTGCCGTACGTGCATGAGGGGCTTTTTTCTCATATTGAAACAGTTCTCTTGTGTTCCACTGCTCCAAGCGATCCCCAATCCAGTTATCAAATTCCACCGCCCACTCCTGCGGTTCATCCGTATCGCCCAGCATACGTAAATTGTGAACCGTTCCACCGCTGCCAATGATCAGCACATCATCATGGCGCAGCTGTTCCAGCATTCGGCCAATATCATACTGTTCCTGCGGCGTACGCAGCGAGTCTACAGATACAGCGATCACAGGGATATTAGCCTCAGGATACATATGGAGCAACGGTACCCATACGCCATGATCCAACCCTCGGCCTCGAATCGGCTGATGCGCAAGATTGCTGCGGGTGAACAAAGCACATATCTCGTTCGCCAGATCTGGCTGCCCGGATGCAGGGTATTCCATCGTATACATCGTAGAAGGAAATCCATAAAAATCATGCAAGGTCTGATGTGTTTCATCCATCGTCACGGACGGTTCAGGACAATCCCAATGCGCCGTAAATACGACAATGGCTTTCGGAGCCGGCAGCCTGTCTCCAAGCTGGTTCAAGAAGTGAGTGTAGTCATTGCTCTCCACCGCCAGAGCGGGAGAACCATGCGCAATGAAAAGTGCGGGTAATGTCATTGCTGCCAACCTCCAGACACGGATAGAATGCTTACTCTTCTATTTTACCCCTAAGAAGGCGCTTTTCCAAGCTGACATCCCCAAACCGTTGCAATCCTGCCATTTATATCATCCAGTGCTGCCAATCCTGCTCGATCTTCTGACGTTCACCCAGCCACTCTCTGGTACGCGTAATTAGCTGTTCCCGCTCTTTACCTGAAGAGAAGGTATGATCGCCCTGGAAGATGATCTCCTTGTCGCAACGCCCTTCCTGACGCATCCAGAATACCTTTTGATACAGGAATGCGTAGTCTACAGGAATAATCTCATCTGACGTGCCATGCATGACGAGAACATCACCGCTAAACTTGACTGCTTCCTGGAATGGTTGATGTTCAGCGAGAGATTCGAAGAAGGTAGGTGTGAATTTGTATCCAAGATAATCAGCCGCACCCAGTTTCACGCCTTCATCGTAGACTTCCCGTCCCGTAATCTTCACGATATCATTGAATGGATAACCCACGGAGGACCACATCACCAGATTCTTGACACGTTTATCGCGCACAGCTGTTAGTAATGCAACGGCACCACCCAGACTATGACCAATCAGCGTTACGCGTGTAGGATCTACATCACTGCAATTCACCGCGTAATCCAGCACCGAGCGTGTCTGCAGCACCATGGACTCCAGTCCCTCCGCTCCATACTCCCCACTGCTCTCTCCGCAACCGATATAATCAAAACGCAGAACCAGATAACCGTCTTCAGCCAGCTCACGGGCAGTCTTTACAAACAAACGGTCCACACCGATCCGACTACCCACGAAACCGTGGCAGATGACTGCCAAAGGTACGCGCTGCTGACTCTTCTCCTCCTTGATATCTTTCACAACCGGATAGTGAATCGTGGCTGTTAATTCTTCCTGTCCATGACGGATACTGATCTGACGTTCCATACCGATTTCCCCTTTCCACGCTTAGCCTGTTAAGTTTCATTTATTAAATATATATAATCCGATAAGTTTAGTGTGTATTAAGATGTTATTCATATATTATCATCCCGTAACCTGCAAGTCAACGTAAGTAAGAACCCTTTCTACGTTGAATGCTAGTCTTCATTTTATCGGATGATAGGCGCAAAAAAATGAGCCATGCTGATGACAGCTGGCCCGGATATCTTTTATCTTTTTGGAATTCAAACCAAGGGTTGCAGGATCGTTATTCGTAGCTTCTGCGGAACATCTCGTGGGTCTCCACCCGTCCATTCCACTCATGCTCATGACCCGAATCACTGTTGTCCCAGAAACTTCTTCCCCTCAAATTCCCATCTGTCAGTTCTTCTGCATACTCCGTGTCCTCCAGATTCTCCTCAAAGGATACAACCTCGTCCACAACTCCACGGGAGTTGCTGTTCAGTAGCAGCTTACGTGTCAAATCTGTTTGTTTGTCCATAACAAGCACACTCCAATCTTGGATTTCTGTTGGAAATGCTACTATTGTGATGGAATTGGCTGCTCTTTATGCATACTTCACACAATCGTTAGATCTGTGATGCCTGAGGTATTTTTTCACATGAATGGGGGAAAATAAACGAACAATCATTGGCAGCATATGCCTCGGAATCCTTCTGCCGAAAGGAATGAATTCATGGAACATTTATTGGAATGGATTCAACAACACGGTAAACTGGTACTGTTATGCACCTGTGTCATTCTGGCCTGTGTGGGCATCTGGGCCAACCATGAGCAGCTTTTTAATAAGGAATGACTTTGCGAAACGAGAGCCCTTCCCGTATACTAAAATACCGTCAGGGTCTTCAGATAACTGGAAGATCAGAACGTGTGTAGACAGGGGGAGCAATCATTGGGGATTTCCTATAAGAAACTGAAAGAAATACAGAATCGGCAAATAACCGAGATGAGTCGTATGACACCTGAACATGTGAAATTGTATGACGAGATCAGCACCATTGCGCGTCATGCACCAGCGGACGAGAGAACACAGGAAGAATGGATTCTCTCCGCAGGAAAAGCAATCGTGCAGGCTCAGCGGGATAACAAACCCGCACGCGAGCTATACGGACCTGATCTGGAACAAGACATCCATGCACAGCTCGGGATAACAGATACAGCACCGAAGAAGACGGCTGCCACTGAGGTGGGTACATCCACTCCAACCCGTGGTCAGAATGCATCAGCTTCATCGAAAAAGAAAGCCAACGATGCTGAACCACAGCCAGCGGAGAATGCCGAGCCAGCGAAACGGACACCAAAGTGGTATGCCATGATCGCATGGGCCGCACTGTCTTTTGTCATGCTGATCCAAGGATGTGCAGGATTGTTCGTGGGTTGGAATGGTGGAGATACGGAACCATTCCAACACATCAGTCTGTTCTCTCTGATCGTTGCAGCCGTTGGCGGAATCGCATTGGTAGAGATGCTCCGCCGCCTTGCTGAGCGACCAGACGATGAAGGAGCGGACCGAAATAAGGTACCTAAGCTCAATATTCGGGGGATCGTCATCTACATCGTAGTCGTGGTACTCGTGCTGTTTGTCGGGTATCCGCTCCGTGATAAACTTCCGGTATTTGCACTAGCTCCATGGGTGAGTGCAGTGATCGGCATTGTGGGGCTTGCTACGTTACGGCCTTTATTCGGTCAAAAGAAAACAGCATAACACGTTATATCATGGATTAAGGGGCCTTAGGGGTCCCTTTTTCATGTTCTGACGAAATAACGCTTCTGACTAATAGATACACGTAAAAGGGTCACGGGAACACTTTACGAATTCGTGAGGTCTTTTTCCATTTGGAGCTGGTGCCGATGTTTGATTCCTTTGCCTGGTGTTTCTCCAAACTCCCGCTTGAACATCCGGATAAAATAGTTCACTTCCATGCCGATGTTCTCTGCCGCCTCTCGCACGCTTGCACTTGGATGCTTGTTCAACCAGTCCGAAGCCTTCTGCAACCGCAATCGCTGCATATATTGATGTCCTGTCACGCCATAATGATGATGAAACAATCGATTGAGATGCTGCACCGAATAACCCACTGCGTCAGCGACATGCCTCAATAACAGGTCATCCTGATAATGTGTATGCATCAATGCTACTGCCCGGATGAGTGCCTCCTTGCCCATATCGGACTCCCGATTCGAACGGGTTACTATCTCCTCCTGCACCATAGATGATCCAATATCCACACGACCGACATCCGATGCAATTTTTGATTGTGCTATATCCAAAATGAGCTGGTAGATCAGGGTTGATATGTTCCACATCTCCGTTGCTCCTTGATCCAGCGCGTGCCAGAGATTTGCTAACCGCGACCAGATGAATTCAAAACTGGAGATGGGATACGGCTCGTTCTGAAGCAAACCTGCGCTATGAAGTACCGATCCAGCAGATGCACCGCCAATACCGATATAACCAAGTTCACCTTTGGATGTGGCATGAGGCACATACTCATGCGCAATCCCGGGCTCCACAATGAATAACTGCCCTGCTCCCATCGTCCACGTCCCTTTTCCCGGAATCCTGAACTGTCCCTCACCACCCCGTGACAAAAACAACTGATACACCGGAAATCCATCCGGTCTATGCAGAACTTTCGCTTCCTGCGTGCCCACACAATACAGGTACAGTGGCAACCGGGAATCCGGCTGGCCCGTCAAACGAAACGCAAGCATTCCATCATTCCTTTCGGCTCATAGGCTTCTAGCTTATTCCTTCTATTATCCATCGGCTTGTCCTATTGTAGCAATGGTCTAAGGAACCTTTTTGGCGACAAGATTTTCAATATGGTAATAAAAAAACTCCCCTTCTCTATTGGAAAGGGAGTTAACATGTTACTTTACCAAAAATAGATTGCGCTTCTCTGAGTGGCCGTTCCGGTCACGGATCGTTCTTGCGATCGCTGTTGTCTCCAAATTTCTTGATTAACCTGTAAAAGGTAGTAATTCGGAGACAAAGGCGAACGCTGACGCTTCTTCAGAATCGATTCCGTGCCCTTCACTACCTCTGTCACTTATCCAGATTATGCATCCAAGTATTAAAATTTGTTTGTTTTATGAGGTATCTCAAGCTGATACTAAATACCACTACCACCAGAGGCACTTGCATCGGTATCCTGATTAGAGGATGTACCTGTATTGTCGGCTCCCTGATCAGTACCAGAAGAAGATGGCGGAATGGTCAAAGTCCCTTCAGAAGTGACGGATGTATTTAACGATGTGTCACTCGCCACTGCGACTACCAAAACCCGGTATTTTCCTGCTCCAAAATCTACATTATCTGAATCCTTAGCTGTAATACCCACTGTTGCTGTCCATGGAGCAGTACCCGTAATTACTGTGGCTAGAACTGTACCAGAAGTACCTGTACCGCCCCCTTCTTTAACAATGTACACATCGTAACGAGCAATGCCTGCCTCATTAATCGGCTTAGTGAAACTTACATTGATGGAATTATCAGTTACCGTTGCATTTACACCCGTTACCTTCTCAACAGGTGTTGGTGCCTGCTTTTTGGCGTTAATCGTGAAAACAGGGGAAGATGCCAAATTGGATTCCCGCTTACTATCTGATGATTCCGATAGTATATATACCTTGTATGAAACTCCTGCTTTGATATCAACGCCATTACTGTCCTTCAATGAAAGCGGCAAGTCTGTAGGACTAGTATTAACAACTGTTGCAAAACTTGAATTTGCAGTTGTTTTGGCCGCATTCAGATCAAATGCCGTTGAGGCAGGTACAACCATTAGCACATACCGCTTAATGCCAGTATCGGTACTAGGCTTCGTAAATGTAACTGTTACATCAGTTACATTGCCTGAGGCTTGCGATGCATCTTTAACAGTCGCTTCTAATTTGCTCACCGCTGCTACAGTGACATTCGAGGATAATGTGATTGCGACGGAAGGCGATGACAATGCATTTGCCAGAGAAGCATTGTTATTCACGGCCATTACATATACTTGGTAGGCCACATCATTAAGAATCGGCTCGTTATTCACTGTTCTCGAAGTACTTGTAAAATTAACAGTCTGATTAGCTACCGTTTTACTGACGGTTCTGTAATACGCGCTGTTCACACCATTCGCTATGTTCAGATTAAACGTGCTACCCGCCTTCACTACAAACACCCGATAATGATTTACATTTGTCTCATCCGCAGATTTATTAAACGTCACACGCAGATCACTACCATTTCCAGCATCCCCAATATCAGATGGCACCACATTGCTCGGAGCCGTTATAGCCGCGTTCTGTGTCAGCGTAATTTGGGAAGAGTAACCAGACAACGCATTCTGACTGGAGTTTCCGTTGTTATTCACCGACAGCACGAATACCCGATAAGCAACGTTATTGGTAATCGTGTAACCATTAGTGTCTACCGCATAGTTCGGAAGCGTAAAGGACAGGTTACCACCCGTTTTGTTCACCTGTGTGTAGTTGCTTGACGCATTAGCTGCGCTCAACGTAAAGCTGCCCACATTAGCGGAACGAACGACATATACACGGTAGGCAGAGATTCTGGATTCATCCGCAGCTTTGTTGAACGAAACCCGCAGATCACGACCATCACCGTAGTCACTAATATCCGCAACAGCCAGGTTGCTGATAACTCCCGCATTACCGTTCGTTGTAAGTCTCAGCACAGTGGAGGAAGCTGACAGCGCATTGGTGTATCCATTTTGCTGATTGCCCACTGCCATTACGTAGATGCGATAATCTTGCAGATTCGTTACGTTATAACCACTTGTATCCTTCATGGATGAAGGCAATGTCGTGGTAATGTTGTTGCCTGTTTTGTTCACCGTATAATACAGACTGGAGGACAGATTGCTTGCTGTCGTCAGATTGAAGCTGCTGGCAACCGAGTTGCGCACCACGAAGACGCGATAGTTCGCTACCTTGGACTCATCTGATGAACGGTTGAAACTCACTTGAATGTCACGACCATCTCCATAATCCGAGTTGTCTCTCACCTGCGTAATTACCGGAGAAGTTGCTGTGTTCACGGACAATGTAAGTGAAGAGGATGCCGCGGACAGCTTGCTGTCTGTTGTTGTATTTGTGCTTACAGACAAGATGTATACTACATATGCAGTACCGCTCTTGATCAATTCGCCGGACGTATCCCGAGTCGAAGAAGTCAGCTGACTTTTGACCGCAGCGGTGTTGCCTTTGTATATAATCGTGGAGTTTGCACTGGACACTTTGTTCGCTGCAGCCAGATTGAATGCAGAAGAATCCTTCGCTTTAACAACAAATGCACGATAATACGTAATGTTCGATGTCGTGCTCGGCTGTGTGAAGTTGATCTCCAGATCGCGGCCATCGCCATAGTCACTAATATCTGCGGCACGCAGACTTGTAACTGCCTGTACTGTGGATTTCACAATATTGAGCTTCAATGCCTGGGAAGACCAGTTCAATGCATTTTTATAATTATTGCTGCTGTTACCAACAGTCAGTACATACAGGCGATACGTTTCATTGCTATTGAGCAAATCCCCGTTTACGTCACGCGTCTGTGCATTAAGCGTCAGTTTCGGGTTGCTGCCATTCGGTGTTACAGATGTATAGTTCGCAGAAGGTACGGCCGATGCTGCCGACTCCGTGAAGGTATTCACATCGCGTGTTTTCACCAACATAATCCGGTAAGCAGAGACCGCCTTCTCCGACGTTGGACGTGTGAAGCTCACGGTCAGGTCACGACCATCCCCGTTACTTCCGGATACCGAACCATAGATGTTCCATGCAGCATATTGTGTCTCGTCCACTGGTGGCGTTGCCGTTGTTTTGATATCTACACGCTGATTGCGCGAGTTCCAGAATACTTTCTCTCCAAAAGCTTCACTGACAAAACGAATCGGAACCATCGTGTTGCCCTTAATCGTGTTTGCAGGTACATCCAGCGATATCGCTTCCCCGTTGATGTATGCCGTTTTGGAACCGAGTGTCAATGTAACTTCCTGATCGTCGCGAGTTGCAACAATCGTTTTGGTTCTGTTCGTGTACTGTACCTTCGCATCCAATCCTTCAAAAATCGAACGCAGCGGAACCAGTACACGTCCACCTTTCATCACAGGTGCCTGAGCAGATGATAACTCTGCATCATTAATATATATGCTGATCCTCGCAGCTGCATCCATAACCGACGTTGGAAGTGCGGACATCAGCATGGCCGATACAGCCAGCGCTGACATTACCTTCTTCACTTGTGTTCCTCCCGCTTTCCTCATATCCCATATCCCCATTCTCGCATGTAGTTAACATCGAAATAGATTCGTTGTTCTTTTCATTCATTCCTGTATTTACCTGTGCACAACTAAGACGTTCAGATCAGCTCAAAAGTTTCCAGTTGTACAAAAAATATTTTCGCAGAAATCTTCCTCTATCTTCCACCCTCCAAAAGTTAAAAATAACAGAAGAATTTGTCACTATTCCGCAACCTCATCCTGCCCCAATTGCGTTAATGTATAGTGACTAGTGAACAACGCCTATCATTTTCTTAACTACGGGAGGTTCATATCTATGACATCATCGTTCCAATCTGCCAAACGTAAAGGCATGCGTACTTTTATTACTGCAACCGCCGTCCTTATGCTGCTCCAATCGGCTGTCGCTCCATTATCCGGAGTTGCTTCTGCCGCTTCTTCCAGTACAGATTCCAAAGTCACAACTGCCAGTTCAACAACCATATATCAAACATTTCAATCCATACTCTACAAAAAGAACGGCCTGCCTGCCGCGGATACTTATCTCGAATCTCATATCAAAAAAGTAACAAAATATCACGCCACCCTGATGGTGCTTCAATTGGAGAATGCCCGCCTGAAGGCGCTGAGTGCCATGACGGACCGCCTGCTCGTTCCTAACGTTCAGGACAAGATGCTCAAGGCATACAAGATGAATGATAGCTTCACCAAACTCATAGAGCGTACCCAGGACTCCGATCTGCGTGCACTGCTAAAAGAAGCCCGTGACAGTGGCTACCGCCTCGTCATGCTCGAAGGCTCCCTCTATCCCATAATGAATTATGCGGCATTCGTGAAATATTCATCTGATATTACAGCAGATATCTCAAGCTATATCAGTATCATGACGAAGGAAACGAAAAAATTGCCTGCGGATGACGGAGCTCTAATCATTGGCTATCAGGAAATTCTCCTTCGAGCACTCAGCCAGGAAAATTTTTTGGAACTCTATCCGAAATCAAATCGGGCCAAGCAGGTGCATAATCTGTTAAACAGTTATACCCTGTATACTTTTTATGGGCTGAATAACACACCGCTGTTTGATTATGACACGAACAAAATGGTGGCGAATGCTCAAAGAGGTTACAATGGCGTCTTGCAGCGTCTTGCATCTGTCGATAGCGAATTCCTCGACAAACTGGATGCCTTTATGGATGTGGTGAAAGAATCGAAGTATGAGAAAACGGCTGAAGTCGAGAAATGGCTGGAGCAGCATGTGCCGGTCAGCGATTATGCCAATTATTGAGTTAATCTGTTCCTTGCCACATTAACATTGAGGCCTAAATACTTAGGCTACGTTACAACATATCATTACGACAAAAAACCGCCACAGGGTCTCACCTGTAGCGGTTTCTTCTTGGTTTCTTACTCTATTGAAGTGGCTTGACCATATGATTATACTCATGTCCTGCGATGACAATGACATCGTCTTTGACATATCCCTGCCGTTCATAGAGCATTAGCGCACGGCCGTTGTCCCGTTCTACAATCAGGGATACCTGCGAGTGACCCAGATCTCTGCCCTGCTGCTCAAAAGCAGCCATCAGTGCCCGGCCGATGCCCTGCCCCTGATAAGCTTCACTTACCGAGAGAGTATCCAGATAATACTCACCCGGGCGGGTTTCTTTAACCAAAGCATACTTCTCATCCCGACTTCGTCCAGGGCGATTCAGAATCGGCTGGTCCAGACGATCCGCTTCACCGCCATCATAGGCTACGAGAATTCCCGCCACAAGTCCATCCTGCTCCATCACTGTCACATGACGATAGCTAATCCGATTGTCTTCGTGTACATAGAACGCCTGCAAAATCTGCATTGCCTTCTCATGATCCGCCTCACCCGCCAGCGCGTAAGCAATATCTCCTATCGCCTGGTACAGCAACGGAATGACTTGATCAGCATCTTCTATGCGCCCTGGTCTGATTAGAGGAGATGTTTCTTGGTGATCTGATTGCATACTTCATTTCACCTCCGACTGCATGTCTGACTGCCTTCTTGAATAATTCATCAGATTAACATGTTGAACAGATTCAGGTTTTTGTTCAGCTCAGTATAGGCGATACCTTTGCGGTTCATACGTTCAATGAGCGGTTGGTAATCTTCTTTGTACATCAGCTCAATGCCCACCAGGGCAGGGCCATTTTCCTTATCATGCTTCTTCGTATATTCAAAACGGGTGATATCATCATTCTTCCCTAGAACTTCCTCCAGGAATTCACGTAAAGCTCCTGCACGCTGTGGGAAATTAACCATGAAATAATACTTCAAACCTTCGTAGATGAGAGAACGTTCTTTGATCTCCTGCATCCGGTCAATATCGTTGTTCCCGCCACTAATGACACAGACCACCGTCTTGCCCACAATTTGCTCACGATACTGCTCCAGCGCCGCAACTGCCAAGGAACCGGCAGGCTCAACCACGATTGCATTTTCATTATAGAGCTCCAGAATGGTTGTGCAAGCTTTGCCTTCCGGCACTTTCACAATGTCATCAAGTATACTGCTGCAGATATCATAGGTCAGGTCGCCAACTCGCTTCACCGCTGCGCCATCCACGAATTTATCAATATCATCCAGCGTTACAACCTGTTTGCGGAACATCGCCTCACTCATGGAAGCTGCCCCAAGTGGCTCAACACCAATGATTCGTGTCTCCGGACTCACGGTTTTCATGTAGGTTCCCACACCGGCCGCCAGCCCTCCGCCACCAATCGTCACGAACACATAGTCGGCATTCTCATCGAGACTTTCCATGATTTCCATCGCTACTGTACCATTACCTGCAATAATCTTCGGTTGATCAAAAGGATGGATGAACGTCATGCCCTGTTCGTCACATGCACGCATCGCTTCAGCATACGCATCATCATACGTATCCCCGATCAGCACCACTTCAACGTTGTCACCACCAAAACGTCTTACCTGTTTCACCTTTTGGTTCGGGGTTGTACTCGGCATGAAGATTTTGCCGTTAATTCCAAGGGCATTACAGCTAAAAGCGACGCCTTGGGCATGGTTGCCCGCACTTGCACAGACAATCCCCTTCTCCATCTCGGCTGGTGTCAGACTGCGAATCATATTATAGGCACCCCGAATTTTGAACGAGCGCACCACTTGAAGGTCTTCCCTTTTCAGATACACATTACAGTTATATTTGGCCGACAATACAGCGTCCCGCTGCAACGGCGTTCTTACAATGACCTCACGCAGCACATGATGTGCACGCACGATATCTTCCATGCCAACACTGGCACGGCCGGGATTTGTGGTTCCCGTTGGTTCTTGTTCAACTGGTTTCATGTTGTCTCCACACTCCGCTTTTATGGTCTAGCAATGTCGCGCACTGCTTTTCTTTGTATTGTATCACTTTTGTTCTGTTCTTGCGCTTGAGCTTACATCATTTATCATTCGTACAATTTCATCGATAATGACCTGAGGGTCTGTATATATAACCATATGTCCCGATTGATCTGCCCCAATCCATCTTGCATTGGATAGCTTGCTCACCGTCTGGCGATGCGCCTTGATGAGTGCAGGTCTGATTTTCCCCTCTCCCTTACCCGGTTTCGTACCCGAGATCACGCTGACTTCCAGATCACCCAGAGCCGGAGGATGTTCCAGCAGCGCTGCCATGTCAGTCAGAAATGTTTTGCCCTCCGCAAGCATCGTGCTGGCTGCTCGTAAAGTAAAATCTTCCTTGAGGTGATCCGCCGCCACATCGTCAGGCTGAATGCTTCCCGCTTTGCTGCCGAGCAACCTATATAAACCCGTACGTGCCACGATTGGAATAAGGAAACCATTGAAGGCGAAGCTCATCTTAGTAAGTTTGGAAAAATACATTTCGCAATGCTCGTCTGATGGGTCCACCAGAATAATGCCACGTAATCGAGACAGATGTGCAGCCGCCGCAGCCCGTACGATCGGACCTCCCCAGCTATGTCCAACCAGAATGAAAGGCCCCGGACCCAGCGCAGTCAGCAGTTCCCCAAGATCCCCTGCAATGCGCTCAAGGCTACGGGGAGCCGCGTCTACATCACTTCGTCCCGCCCCTGCCCTGTCATACACGACGGCGCGTGCATGCTCAGCAATGGCTGGTGCAACTAATCCCCAGTTCGATCTGGAGGCACCCATGCCGGATTCAAATACAACCGTAAGTTCTCCTGTTCCCCTGGACATATAATGTAATTTGCGACCATCACGGGTCTGAACAAACGCACTTGAGCCAAACGTATGTGAGCTAGAGTTAGGATTCATATTCCCCTCCTGATTACAAGCATAATCATCTTTCACCGATCTAATTGAAAATCATTATCAATTACTCCATTATAGAATACTCCATCCTTTACCACAACCATGTTGATTCATCAATGTTACAGCCGTCCTGTCGTTTCTATCACCTTCTGTTGCGTTGCATGGATTATCCCCTATCCCACCGTTCCTTTCTCCCTCTTTTCCCTTATGCAAAAAGAAAACCCGATCCACAATCGGATCGGGTAACTGTACCAGCCACTATGCGGCCGGTCCTCACATACACCTTCTTGTTGCTTCGTGCGCAGTTCCTGCACGGATTGCACATTCGCTTAATCCAAGGATGGTTGAATACTCGGTTTAAGGCTACTGCCCCTTATCCCCGAATACCATGATCCTTGTTGTTCAGCTGCTCCAGAAGCTCGTTCATCGCTTCTTCCGTCATGGCCCCACCGCTAAACGCAACCAGTGCACGCAGTGGCATATATTTCATCATTGCATCCATCATATCTGCATGATCACCCGCATCCTCGCCACCGAACCCGCTGGCTTCCTGGAATTGTTGCAAAGCCTGTTCGAGCAGCTTTTTATGGGCCGGATCACGCTGGATATCCCCCAATGTGCTGTTACGCGTATAGGTTGGAAGGAATGTCGCTGTAGACTCTACATTCACCCGTGTTTGCACATGGATGTCCCGTGAGGAACTGCCCACTTGAATCTCGAACTCTCCAGTCTCCACATGCCAGTCCTTCATATCTACATTGTAATAGGCGAATGAACGCTTGTTTAGTGTAAAGCTCACTACTTTTGACTCTCCCGATTCAAGCGCTACTTTGGCAAAAGCCTTCAGTTCTTTGACTGGACGAATAACTGTGCTCTCTACGTCGCTGACATATAGTTGTACAATCTCCTTGCCCGCTCTGTCTCCGGTATTAGTGACCCGAACTTGCACATTCACCTCATCCTGATCGGTCAGTTCCGTGCGATCTACCTTCAGGTCGGCATATTCAAATGTTGTATAACTCAGTCCATAACCAAACGGGAACAGGGGCTCCAGCTCTTTTTTGTCATAATAGCGGTAACCCACAAAGATACCTTCCCGATAATCGACACGATTCCCTTCGCCCGGGAAGTTCAGATAAGATGGATTATGGCTGAGTTTGGCAGGGAATGTCTCTGCCAGTTTGCCGGACGGATTCACCTCTCCGTACAACAGATCGGCTATCGCTCCACCAACCGCCTGTCCACCAAGATACGCTTCGAGCACCGCTTGCACCTTCGGCAGCCAAGGCATCTCCACTGGAGATCCGTTGCTCAGCACAACGACGACGCGTGATTGAACCTTCGCAATCTCTTCAATCAGCCGGATATGATTGTCAGGCAGGCGCAGATGGGAACGATCATACCCTTCGGATTCATAACGATCCGGCAATCCAACGAACACTACAGCGGTATCCGCTGATTGCGCTGTCTGGACAGCCTCATGCATCAATGTCTCATCCACATCATCCGCTTCAATCCGATAACCTGGGGCATAGGAGAAGGTTACACCTTCGCCAGCCACCTGTGTCATCTCTTCCACAATATCATCCACTTTGGTCGGATTAATGTGGGAACTTCCACCGCCCTGGAAGCGGGGTTTATGCGCAAATGCTCCGATTAACGCCACTTTTCCTTCACGCCCCAGCGGCAGAAGACCTTCTTCATTTTTCAGCAAAACCATACTCTCGGCTGCCACCTTGCGCGCAAGTTGGTGATGCTCATCCTTGTTATATGTAGCCCCTTCTTTCTTTTGATCAACGGCATTGAAGATCAGCGTAAGCAGACGCTCCACCGCTCGATCCAGCTTGTCCAGCGGCAATTGTCCGCTCTCTACGGCATCAATCACTTTACGTTCACCAATTCCACCACTTGTTGGCATCTCTAGTTCCAGTCCTGCCGCAAGGGCGTCTGCACGTTCATTGACCGCGCCCCAGTCGGATACCACAAGACCTTCGTGTCCCCATTCGTCTTTCAGGATGTCGGTAAGCAACCATTCATTCTCACCAGCATACGTACCGTTCACCTTATTGTAGGAACACATCACCGTCCACGGCTGTCCATCAATCACCGCACCTTCGAAGCTCGCAAGATAGATCTCACGTAGCGTCCGTTCATCTACTACCGCATCAATCGACATGCGTCGTTCTTCCTGATTATTGACTGCAAAGTGTTTGAGAGACGTACCCACGCCCTGACTCTGTACACCCTGAATATGACCTGTAGCCATCTGCGTGGATAACAACGGATCTTCGGAAAAGTATTCAAAATTACGTCCGCCCAGTGGGGAACGTTTAATATTCACACCCGGCCCAAGCAATACCGCTACATCCTCAGCCTGGCATTCCTCACCCAAGGCTACTCCGACCTGACGCGCCAGATCCTTGTCCCATGAACTAGCCAGTCCTGCCGCAGACGGGAAACAGGTTGCGGGCACGCTCGACGTCAGACCGAGATGATCTGCACTGCCATCCTGCTTGCGTAGCCCATGAGGTCCGTCCGTCACCATGATGGAAGGAATGCCAAGACGCTCCACCCCTTTCAGATGCCAAAAGTCCAGCCCCGAGCACATACCCGCTTTCTCCTCCAGTGTCATCCGCTGTACCAGTTCCTTGATGTTACGTTCCACATTAACCCCTCCAGTTCATGATGTTCGTGCAATTCTTACTTCACTCCGATGAAAGAACACTTCGTTTCTTCAAGTTTTTTCTGTATTTTCCGTTGTCATGTAAATCTTTAGTTGGATTTAAGTAATATAACAAGAATACATCTTCAACTATTGATTATTCAAATGTTTACCCCATTCGTCACGCTTACATAACAGCAACTCTTCGTTTGCTTCACAAGCCAAAAATAAAATAAAAAACAGCCCGATCTCAATTTCATCAGGGCTGTTATTAACTGCTTTAGCTTCACAATATTTTGGATTAATCATACCGCTCATTCAATAAGAAAATACCCAACTTACGCCTGTGTCTTAAACCAAGCTGCCGCAGCTTCTGCCTCGGTACGAGTCAACTGATGACCCTGACGCTCCCAATACGTGTTTACATCGGCACCTGCACCACTGAGCAGCGAAGCAAGTTCCTCAGTTTCACGTCTTGGTACAATCGGATCGTTCTCGCCTGCACCGATGAACACAGGCAGACCTTTCAGATCTGGCAATTCCAGACCACGCAGCGGTACCATTGGATGATGTAGAATTGCACCTTTGAATACATCCGCTTGATGGAAGATCAGGCTTGCCGCAATGTTGGCACCGTTAGAGTAGCCCAGTGCATACACGTTGGACCGATCGAAACCATACTCCACTGCAGCTGCATCTACAAAAGATCCCAGCTCTGCCGTACGAGCAATCAGATCTTCTTCATCAAAAATACCTTCGGCCAAGCGGCGGAAGAAACGGGGCATCCCGTTCTCCGATACGTTACCTCGCACCCCAAGTATGCCAGCTCCTGGCGCGATCATCTCGGCAAGACCGATCAGATCGTTCTCGGTTCCGCCTGTGCCATGAAGCAACAGAATTGTTGGGGCATCCGGCTGGGCACCTGCTTTATAGATATGTTTCATTGTATTAGTTGTGGTCATGATTTGGACTCTCCTTTCCATTCACGTACTTCAATTCGTGGCAACAATTGTTCAATCTGTTCGCGCTGTGGTTCATACCATTCAGGCAACATCAGTTTCTCACCCATGCTCTCTGCGGGTTCATCCCGTGCAAATCCCGGAGGATCGGTAGCCAATTCGAACAGTATGCCTCCCGGCTCCCGGAAATACACAGCGTTGAAGTATTGACGGTCAATGACTGGTGTTGGATGATACCCGGATTGTTCAAGATCCTGCTGAATTTGCTCATGCTCCGTGTAGTCTTTGGCACGCCATGCAATATGGTGAACCGTTCCGGCTCCGCCAATCCCGCGTTGAATGCCTGTAGACTGAATGTCAATGATCTGGCCAATATCGCCGCTTGCCTGTAGACGAAGGAGTCCGTTCTCTTCACCAACCTGCTCCAGACCCAGTTTGCTCACCAGTACATCCATAGTTTTCTCAGGAACGTGGCTGAACAATACCGCACCGCCAAATCCTTTGATGGCATGTTCCGGTGTCACACCGTTGAAACTCCAGCTGCTTGGCTGACCACCTTCGCGCTCAACCAGTTCAAGCAACAGGCCACCTTTATCGAAGAAACGAATGTACTGCTCACCGAATCTCGTTTTATCTTCATACGGAATGTCGAAGGAAGTAAGACGTTCTTTCCAGAAAGGCAAGCTTCCTACAGGTACCGCATATACGGTAACTCCAGTCTGACCTGAACCAATAACACCTCTTCTTGAATTCTGCTGTGGGAAGAAGGTGATGATTGTTCCTGGTGCACCCTGCTCATTCCCATAATACAAGTGATACACGTCTGGTGCATCAAAGTTAATTGTTTTTTTCACCAGTCTGAGCGCCAACACGCCTGCGTAAAAATCAACGTTTTTCTGTGCATCGTCTACAAAAGCTGTAATGTGATGAATGCCTGAAGTTCTGAACATAATCTCCACTCCCTTGGTTTTAGTAATATCATAAGTTAGATGCGCTTCTTTTATTTATCGTATTGCTTTTGTTATTTATCTTTAAATTAAGATTCTTTAAATTTATATTAATCCATTGAACTACAATATGCAAGCATTTATTTTAAAATTAAGATGTAAACCAAAAAACAGGCCCCGATGACACCGGGAACCTGTTTATCTTTAGAACAATTAAGTCGCTTCACTTCAATACTTCGTTAGTGCTGTAATTCTTTTGAACACTGCTGCTTAAACCAATTTCATTCTTTTGGGAGGATTCACCAAATCTTTGTGCTCGTATTCATCCTTGATATCTCCGACAATCTCTTCAAGGATATCCTCCATCGTAACCATACCTACCGTAACACCTGCCTCGTTTTTCACGGTTGCAATGTGTACACGGCTTTGCTGCATCTGAATCAGCACGTCCTTGATCGGAGAACGCTCAGAGAAACTCGGCGTATTATGGACAAATGTCTCCATATTAAAGGCACGGCCTGCAGCCACACTTGTCAGCATTTCTTTCGTGTTGATGAAACCAACAAAATGCGTCTGATCTCCATTTGCAATAACAGGATATCTCGTGTATTCGTGTCGATTCAACGTCTCAATGATCTGATCAAGCGGCATTTCTTTATTCAAGGTAACGATTTTATCTTTTGGAATCATAATCTCCTGAAGCAAACGCTCATCAAAAGCAAAAATGTTCTTCAGATAGTCCAGCTCCGTCTGGTTGATCTCGCCACTCTCATAGCTCTGTGCCATAATCAGCTTCAGCTCTTCTTCCGAGTGAACGGTATCATGCCCAGCAGGTTTTACACCAAATATGCCAAGCAACAGACGAGCAGCTCCATTCAGCGCGTAGATGAACGGATTCATGATTTTACCGAACCAGTACAGTGGTGGTGCCAGCAGCAGCGTCATTCTCTCTGCAAACTGAATCGCCAGTGTTTTCGGTGCCAATTCACCAATAACCACGTGCAGGAACGTAATAATCGCGAGAGCAATACCATAGGAAAGCACGGTAGACAACGCCGCTGGCACTTCCAAGCGCTCAAATAGCGGGTGTAGCATTTTCTCAACGGTAGGTTCACCCAAGGCTCCCAATACGAGCGCCGTAATGGTAATCCCCAACTGACATGCCGACAGATAATAATCCAGGTTGTGTGCCACTTTTTTGGCCAGTACTGCCTTTTTGTTGCCTTCCGAGATCAGTTGATCGATTCGGGACATCCGTACTTTAAGAATTGCAAATTCGGCTCCAACGAAAAAGGCTGTCAGACCTATAAATACGGCTACTAAAAATAAATTCAAGGCTATTATTCCGTCCAATGATTTCCCTCAGGTTGAGGGATTCACCTCCATTAAAATTTAAAATAAGCTTGCACGAGTGAAGTTCCGGTGACGGCTCGTTCTTCCAATCGCCATTGCCTCCCAATTTCGCTGATTGTTGTTTTCAGTGGTTTAAAATTGGTTTGCAAACGCGAACGCTGCGCTTCTTCAGAATCGATTCCGTCCCCTACACAGCTACGTTGTCAAAGTATTTGAAGTTTCACAAGATTTTCGGCTAAGATCACGCCAGATCGCTTGCACCTTCCTCAACTTCAGCGCCGTTCACTCGTTCCAGAAGAACTTGCTTGATGTGATAATTTTCGGCATCGACAACGGTCCAGACATAATCACCGTGTTCTACCGTGTCTCCTTTTTCCACACCTACACCCTTCTGGTATTGAATCCATCCGGCCACCGTATCCATCTCTTCATTTCCTTCAAAGCTAAGCCCAAACTGCCGCTCCACTTCATCCAAAAGGACCCGACCATTAATGAGATATTGATTCTCTCCGGTCTCCTGAATATCAGCCACCTCATCGGCATCGAATTCATCACGAATCTCACCGACCAGCTCCTCCAGAATATCCTCCATCGTAATGATTCCCGAAGTACCGCCGTATTCATCCACGACCACGGCCATGTGTACACGTTCCTGCTGCATTTTAATCATCGCATCCTGGATACGTGTAACTTCAGAAACGAATGGGATCTCGCGAACGAACTCGCTCAGTTGATACGATCTTGCAGCAACCATATCCGGCAAAATCTTCTTCACATTCACGACGCCGATAATGCGGTCCTTGTCCCCATCCTCGATGACAGGGTAACGTGAATAGTTATGTTCATCCAATATAGGAATAATATCGTCATAGGTCATATCCTGATCTAATGTCACCAGTTCCGTACGTGGTACCATGATGTCTTTGGCATCACGTTCGTCGAATACAAATACATTTTCCAGATAAGAAAGCTTGGTCTTGTTGTTCTCGTCACCTTCATAACTCTGGTTCATGATGATCTTGATCTCGTCTTCCGAGTAGGCTTGATCATGTTCGGCAGGCTTCACACCGAATCCCCGCAGAATAACACGTGAGGCTCCATTAAGTGCCCAGATGAACGGATACATGATTTTACCAAACCAATATAAAGGCGGCGAGAGCAATAACGTCAGTTTTTCCGAAAACTGAATCGCCAATGTTTTGGGTGCCATCTCACCAACAACCACATGCAAGAATGTGACGAGGATAAAGGCAATTGCATATGAGGCAATGGATGAGATTGAAGCAGGCACATCTAAATAATTGAATACCGGGTATAACAATCTCTCAACCGTCGGTTTTCCGAGTGCTCCCAGTCCCAGAGCGGTAACTGTAATACCGAGCTGACAGGCTGACAGATAATAATCCAGGTCCGAGACAACTTTTTTGGCAAGTACGGCCTTTTTATTGCCCTCGGCAACCAGTTGATCCACTCTTGATGTACGAATTTTGACTACAGCGAACTCCGATGCTACGAAAAATGCAGTCAATGCAATCAAGATAATAAGTAAAGCGATATTCAATATGGTAATTATGTCCAATGATTTCCCCGATTCTCAGGGATTCACCTCCAGAGATAGTTACAGCGTGATCCGTTAACTGTGTTAACCGTTCATCCGCTGTTAGTCTTTCAACACGACGTCTGCCTTATATAAAATCGATTTCAATGATAATTTTTATAAGTCTTACGTTTTGACCTTGTAAAATTACAAAACAGGAATTCAAGATGAAGTCAATGACTTGCAGAAACTTCTTCATTCAAATCGGGTTACCCCTCATGCTGTCAATTGTTCCTCGCTTAACTCCACCTAGATTCGCCATTTGGACAATTTACAATATCGCCTACCCAATAGATATCCACCTCCCCTCGTACTCATTCCTGTTTCCGAAAAGTATACCATGTTTCCCTCTCAACCATCCAGTTGCACGTTATGGTTTGGAACAAGGTTACAGTATAATGTTCACAAATTAGTCTCTATGTATGTTACGTACTTTATATAATATGATTAATATGGCCTTATAATGTGATATTGTTCACAAGTTTAGTATAGTCCAATTTCTAAAAATACTACCCTGTACCTCTGGGCATTAAACATACCTGAACATCCAGGTTTAATCCTGTTTCGTCTCTTTCCCCTATCTTTCACCTATGGACAAGTCCGATCGTTTACACAAGATACATCTATATACGAAGCAAAGAGCCCGCAGGATGCAAATACCTTTCCGGTACACATCTTTACGGACTCTTTGTTCATTCTATACCAGTGCTTTAGCAGCAATATCCGTCCGCTGATGTTTGCCATCGAATTGGATATGCTCCGCCTGTGCATAGGCTTTGTTTCTAGCTTCGGCAATATCAGCACCAAGGCCCACAACGCCCAGAATCCGTCCACCGTTGGTGACCCAGTCTCCTGCTTCATTACGCGATGTACCTGCGTGGAATACCACCGCATCATCCACATGATCCAGTCCTTCAATGACCACACCTTTGGCATAAGGACCCGGATATCCGCCTGAAGCAAGTACCACACATACAGCAGCTTCATCGCTCCATTCAATCTCAATGTCAGCCAGCTTGCCATGGACAGTTGCCCAGAAGATATCAAACAAATCACTCTTCAGACGCGGCAAAACAACCTGTGTTTCGGGATCACCAAAACGTGCATTGAACTCAATCGTTTTGGGTTTGCCATCGGGCGAGATCATCAGTCCGGCAAACAATACACCCTGGAATGGACGTCCCTCGGACACCATTGCTTTAGCCGTTGGTTTGATGATCGTTTCCACAGCCTCCTCAATAATGGAAGCCGGGATATGAGGCAATGGCGAGTATGTACCCATACCGCCTGTGTTTGGCCCCTGATCATTGTCGAATACAGGTTTGTGATCCTGTGCTGCGGCCATCGGACGAACGGTCTCCCCATCGACAAAAGCCAGAATGGACATTTCCTGCCCTGCAAGGAATTCCTCGATGATCACTTTCGCTCCCGCTTCACCAAACACTTTATCCACCATGATGCTGCGAAGTGCCTGATCAGCCTCATCACGGGAATAAGCTACCGTCACACCTTTGCCCGCTGCCAGTCCATCTGCCTTGATGACAACTGGAATGGTTTGTTCATTCAGGTAGGCTTGAGCCTGTTCATAGTTATCGAATTTCTCATAAGCTGCCGTTGGAATGTTGTATTTGTGCAGCAGATCCTTCATGAACGTTTTACTTCCCTCGATCTCTGCTGCATTGCGACGAGGTCCGAATACCGGAATACCAGTGGAGTCAAATGCATCCACGATCCCATCCGCCAGCGGATCATCCGGACCAATAACCACTAATCCTACTTGAAGCTCTACAGCAAGAGCCGTTAGTTTATCGAATTCATTCACTGCAATCGCATGACACTCAGCGAGCTGAGCAATACCTGCATTTCCCGGTGCACAGTGAATCTTGCCTACCTTTGGACTCTTCGCCAGCGCCCAGATGATTGCGTGCTCCCGGCCACCGCCGCCTACTACCAGAATATCCATTCGCTCTGTTTCCCCCTCCGTGCATAACATTGTTTGTTACGCTACTGCGTATTGAACAACTAAAAAATAGGGGGTGTACCATAAGTCATAAGTATGACTGGCGACACCCCTTATTTGAACCTTTTACGCTCTAGTGTTTGAAGTGACGAACGCCTGTGAAGACCATGGCAATTCCGTATTCATTGGCTACTTTGATGGATTCTTCATCTTTGATCGAACCGCCCGGTTGAATTACTGCTGTAATGCCGGCTTTTGCTGCCAGTTCCAGCGTATCACCCATTGGGAAGAATGCATCTGATGCCAGAATAGCGCCTTTTGCTTGCTCGCCTGCTTGTTCAATGGCAATTTTGGCTGCACCCACACGATTCATTTGTCCAGCGCCCACACCTACTGTCATGTCATTCGAAGCCAGTACAATCGCGTTGGATTTCACGTGTTTAACTACTTTCCAGCCAAACAACAGCTGTTTCAGTTCTTCTTCCGATGGTGCACGATCCGTTACCACGTTCAGTTCGCTCGCTTCGATGGAATGTACATCGGACTGTTGTACGATCATACCACCGTCGATGGAAGTTACCACGAATTGGCTCTCCCGTTTACGAGCAGCGTTCAGTTCACCCGTTTTGAGCAAACGAATGTTTTTCTTCTTCGTCAGGATATCGAGTGCCTCTTGCGTAAAGTCAGGAGCAAGCACGATTTCCAGGAAAATCTCGCTCAATTTGCCCGCTGTATCGCTATCGATAATGCGGTTGGCTGCCACAATTCCACCAAAGATGGACGTTGGATCTGCAGCATATGCCTTGCTGTAAGCTTCATAGATACTTGCGCCAATGCCTACGCCGCATGGGTTCATATGTTTAACCGCGACAACCGCAGGCTCTTCAAATTCTTTCACAATCTGCAATGCTGCGTTCGCATCGTTGATGTTATTGTAAGACAACTCTTTGCCATGCAATTGCTCGGCTGTTGTCAACGTATCTTGAGCAGCCAGCGGTTTGCGGTAGAATGCCGCCTGCTGGTGTGGATTTTCGCCGTAACGCAAATCCTGGAGTTTTTCGTAAGTAACCGTCAGACGCTCTGGCAGTGGATCACCATTCAGGTTGGAGAGATAGTCAGAAATAACTGCATCGTAAGCCGCTGTATGGCGGAACACTTTTGCCGCAAGCCGTTTGCGTGTTTCGAGAGTGGTATCGCCATTACTGCGAACTTCTTCAAGCACCTTGCTGTAATCTGCTGTGTCAACAACGACACTAACAAAAGCATGGTTTTTGGCAGCAGAACGAAGCATGGTAGGACCACCGATATCAATGTTCTCGATCGCGTCTTCGTATGTTACGTCGGGTTTAGCGATAGTATCTTGGAAGGGATACAGGTTCACGACAACGAGGTCGATATAATCCAGTCCGTTCTCTTCCATCTGGCGCTTATGCTCTTCGCTGTCACGAACAGCCAGCAACCCACCATGCACTGCCGGATGCAATGTTTTGACACGTCCGTCCATAATTTCCGGGAATCCGGTCACATCCGAAATTCCGATGACAGGTACGCCTTCCTTCGACAACAAGCTGCTTGTACCTCCTGTCGAAATAATCTCCACACCCATTTGCGACAGCTCGCGGCAAAAGTCCACGATGCCTGTTTTATCCCATACGCTGACCAGCGCTCTTTTGATACTCACAATATGCTCCTCCTTTAATGTCCCATAGCTTCGCGTTTCTTGACGAAACACAGCCGATTTATTTCCCGAGAAATATCACAAAATGCGTACCAATATTCGACTTCTGTTATATAGTCTATAAATGGATTTTCACACTTAAACACTACGAGTTCAGAACAATCTTTCGATCGCTGTTATTCCTAGATTTTTTTGAACAATTTCTCAATGGTAAAAATCCATTAATAAAGGCGAGCGCTCCGCTTCTCCAGCTTATTTCTGTCCTCTACGTTATTGTGTGAACCAGTTTAGAACTATATCAAACCGGTTTGTTAACAGTGACATGACGCCCATCCAATTGAACCAGACCTTGAGCGAACCAAGATACCACTTCAGGATATAGCTGCTGTTCGGCCGCATGAATGGCTTTGCTGATCGTTTCAGGCGTATCCTCTGGCAGAATGGGAACCGGATGCTGGGCAATAATCGGGCCAGTATCCATACCTCCATCTACGAAATGCACAGTCACACCAGTCACTTTCACACCATACTCAAGTGCTTGTCCAATCGCATCCTTGCCTGCAAACGCCGGCAGTAAGGACGGATGAATGTTAATCAATCGCCCTGCGTAACGATCCACCACAACCGAAGTCAACAATCTCATATATCCGGCAAGAACGACCAAGTCGATCTCTTTGGATTCTAGCACTTCCACGATCTCAGCCTCATAGGCTTCACGGGAAGCATAATTTTTCGGAGTAAACAGATGACAATCCACGCCTGCATCTTGTGCCCGCTGCACAACACGTGCAGACGGTTTATCACACACGAGCAGATCTACGGATGCATTCAGCCCACCGTTCCGTACTGCATCGACCAATGACTGAAAGTTAGTCCCTTCACCCGAGGCAAATACAGCTATGCGGTAGTTCGCCATTAAACATCCGCTCCCGTGAAGGTTACTCGCGCGTCTCCTTCAGTAACACGTCCAATGATGTACGCTTCTTCACCAGATGCTTTCAGTTGTTGCAGTGCTTCCGTTGCATCTGCTTCATTAACGACCAGTACAAGCCCAACACCCATGTTAAAGGTGGTGAACATGTCACGGTTCGAGACAGATCCTTTTTCCTGTAACAGGTTGAAAATCGGCAGGATCGGCCAAGAGCCGTAGTTAATATCCACATTCACGTTGCTCGGCAACATACGTGGGATATTCTCGATGAAGCCACCACCTGTAATGTGTGCCATGCCTTTTACTTTTACCTTTTCCAGCAGGGACAACAGGGGTTTAACATAGATCTTCGTAGGTTCCAGCAGGGAATCCCCCAGCTTACCGCCCAGTTCCGCTACTTCATCATGCAGATCAAGTCCCGCATCTTCCAACAAAAGTCTGCGTACCAGCGAGAATCCGTTACTGTGTACACCGCTAGAGGCCAATCCAATCACAGTGTCGCCAGGGGCGATGGTTGTGCCGTTGATGATCTTCGCTTTGTCCACGATACCTACCGTGAATCCGGCAATATCGTATTCGCCTTCACTGTACATGCCCGGCATCTCTGCCGTCTCGCCACCAATCAGCGCACAACCCGATTGATGACAGCCTTCAGCGATACCCGCAACAATAGCTTCGATCTTCTCAGGGATAACTTTGTCACAAGCCAGATAGTCAAGGAAGAAGAGTGGTTCTGCACCCTGTACCACAATGTCGTTCACACACATGGCTACCGCGTCGATTCCGATCGTGTCATGACGATCCATCGCAAATGCAATCTTCAGCTTGGTGCCTACGCCATCCGTACCCGATACAAGCACTGGCTCATCGTATTTATCTTTGTTCAAACCGAACAGGGCACCGAATCCACCCAGATCTGTCATCACTTCCGGACGGAAGGTACGCTTCACGTGTTTTTTCATCCGTTCAACCGCTTCATTACCTGCCGCGATATCGACGCCGGCCTTTTTATATGCTTCGGACACAACCATCACACCCTTCATATCTTATAAAATTGAACCAGCGTATTAACACGTACCCCTTCGATGACTGGACAACCTTTCGATTGCCGTTATCTCCAGATTTTATCGTGTCAATGTTAAGTCCAACCTACCTATCCTTGCTCCATCTCTAACAGATGGTTTTGTACCAATTCAAATCCGGCTACGCCGAGCGTATTAAACTGACTATACTCTTCTATCGGGAGGTTACGAATGTACTCGTCACCGCAGTATAAATGTCCGGCACACTGAAACACTTTCAGCTTTTCCTTTTCGGGCGTCAAAGGTGTGTTACCCACGATCCTCCACGATCCGTTTCGGATATTG
This sequence comes from Irineochytrium annulatum, assembly GCA_027600665.1. Lineage (NCBI taxonomy): Eukaryota > Fungi > Chytridiomycota > Chytridiomycetes > Chytridiales > Chytridiaceae > Irineochytrium > Irineochytrium annulatum. Next base: position 181,190 of record JADGJL010000007.1, read on the forward strand.
GCCGGAGAAGTAAATATGATGTTGCTTCTACGCTTCCCAAAGGAATAGAAGAGAAAATCGCCATCTTCCAAACTTACGGTTTCGTCACGCTGAATGCTCATCACGCCGAACGAAAATGCCTTTTTGAAACGGCCTTTAAGTGCGCATACCACCTGGCATACCGCAAATCGGCCGTCCTTCATCGGAATCAGGAACACGTCACCTTCGTTATAACTCTTTCTCATCCGCATGGATTAACAGCTGCAGCCGAATTTCTCTTCGCCGCCAAAGTCGAGACGGGTTGGGTAATCATTATCAAAACATGCGAGGCAAAGCCCGCCCTTGGGATCATCCTGATTATCTCCCTGAATGGATGCAATCAGTCCATCCGGACTGAGGAATGACAGGGAATCCGCATTTATTTCACGACAGATCTCTTCCACCGATAGCTGTGAAGCAATCAATTCGCGGCTGTCTGGTGTATCGATACCATAGAAACAAGGGTTTTTGAAAGGTGGCGATGTAATGCGTACATGAACTTCCGTTGCTCCTGCATCACGCAGCATGTTCACGATCCGACGGGAGGTCGTTCCCCGTACAATCGAGTCGTCAATCATGACCACACGTTTGCCTTCGACAACACGACGCACAGCGCTCAGCTTCATCTTCACGCCCTGCTCCCGCAATTCCTGGCTTGGTTGGATAAACGTACGTCCGGTGTATTTGTTCTTGATCATACCCATCTCATACGGAATACCCGTTTGCTCCGCATAACCAATGGCCGCTGAGATACTGGAATCTGGTACCCCCGTAACCAAGTCCGCATCTACAAACGACTCAATCGCCATCCGGCTTCCCATCCGTTTACGGGCAGCATGTTGGTTCGCACCGTTCATATCACTATCTGGACGAGCAAAATATATATATTCCATCGCGCATAAAGCCTTCCGGTGTTTGTGATGATCAAAGCGATCTTCGTGCAGACCATCTGCATCCAGCACAAGCAGTTCACCGGGTTCAATATCACGAATTAACTCTGCGCCGATTGTTTCCAGTGCACAAGTCTCGGATGCAAACAGATACGCATCTCCCAGCTTACCCATCGTCAGCGGACGTAGTCCGTGTGGATCGGAAGCCACGAGCAACTTGTCGTTGGTCATGATCAGAAACGCATAACCGCCGACAATGCGCTGGAATGCCTCTTTTGCTGCTTCCACAAGCCCTTTGGAGGAACGTGCAATCAGATGCGCAATAACCTCGGTATCACTTGTTGTTTGGAAAATGGAACCGCTCTGCTCCAGCTCACGCCGGATCGTTGGTGCATTTACAATGTTACCGTTAGTCGCTACTGCCAAATCGCCATCACGGTATTTGAATACCAATGGCTGTGCGTTCGTCAGTTTACTGTCACCGCTTGTTGAATACCGGACATGTCCAATGGAAATATCTCCGGTTAACGTCTGCATCAGGTCTTTGGTGAATACTTCTTTCACCAGACCCATGCCACGATGATAGTTAAACTGGCCGCCATCACTCACACACATGCCCGCACTTTCTTCTCCCCGATGTTGCAGCGCATGCAGTCCATAATAGGAGAGCGAAGCCGCGTCAGGGTGTCTGAACACCCCGAACACGCCGCATTCTTCCTTCAATTTGTCGAGTCCTTCCTTGCCGGACCCTTCATTATAATAATCGCCTGTCCACAACGGTCCTGTCATCAGTTCATGAGACATGGAATCGCATCCTCCCAGACCTGAGCCAAACCTCCTACAGGTTCGCTCACGGCTGATGTTCCGTTCAGTTCAATCGTCAGGTTACTTCCTTCTACACGTCCAATCACAGCTACAGGTACACCACGCTCACGTACAAATGCTTCAAGTTTACCCGCTTGCTCTGGCGTAGCCGACAACAAGATACGGGATTGGCTCTCACTGAACAGGGCGTGATCTGCACGCAGTGCAGTCTCCACATTCACCTGTGCGCCTACATTACCGCTGATACAAGATTCTGCGAGTGCTACAGCCAGGCCACCTTCAGACAAGTCATGTGCCGAGCGAACAAGACCGGATTGAATAGCTTCCAGCACGGTGCTGAGCAACGCTTTTTCCGTTTGCAAGTTCAGTTCTGGCGGACGACCTTCCGTCTGACCATGAACCGCGTATTGCAGCTCGCTGCCGCCGAGTTCAGCTTTGGTTTCACCGAGGAGAATGATGACATCTCCTTCGGATTTGAAAGCTTGTGTCGTGATATGATCCGTATCATGAACGAGACCTACCATACCGACTACTGGCGTTGGATAGATGGAGCCTTTGGCGTTTTCATTGTAAAGACTTACGTTACCACCGATGACCGGCGTATCCAGCACACGGCAAGCTTCTGCCATACCGTCTACCGCTTTCTCCATTTGCCAGAAAATATCCGGCTTCTCGGGGTTACCGAAGTTCAGGTTGTCCGTAATTGCCAGGGGCTCTGCACCAGAACATACAATGTTACGCGCAGCTTCACTCACGGCAATCCGTCCGCCAACTTCAGGATCAAGGTATACATAACGTCCATTACAGTCCGTTGTCATCGCAAGACCTTTGCGTGTTCCACGAATGGTAACTACGGCTGCATCCGAACCTGGACGAACGGCAGTGCTTGTACGCACCATGTAATCATATTGATCATACACCCATTTCTTACTTGCAACCGTTGGGGAAGCCAGTACTTGTTTCAGCGCTCCGCCGAGATCCGACACTTCGTCGTAACGAAGCGTGTCGATGGAAGCACTTTGCTCATAGTACGCAGGTACAGAAGATGGTTTGTCATACACTGGGCACTCGTCAACTAGTGCTGTTACTGGCATGTCGCCAACCACTTCACCGTGGTGGATCAGTTTCAGACGACCGTCATCCGTTACTTTACCAACTTTGGCACAGATTACGCCCCAGCGTTCAAAGATTTCCATCGCCTGCGCCTCATCCTTGGGTTCAACGACGAACAACATACGCTCCTGAGACTCGGACAGCATCATCTCGTAAGGTGTCATACCTTCTTCACGTTGTGGCACCTGATCCAGATACAATTCCAGACCGTTACCCGCTTTACTTGCCATCTCTGCACTTGAGCATGTCAGACCCGCAGCGCCCATATCCTGAATTCCGAGCACAATTCCCGTGTCGATCAATTCCAGACAGGATTCCATGACCAGTTTCTCCATGAACGGATCACCAACCTGAACCGCTGTCCGTTGGGACTCGGATTCTTCTGTCAGCTCAACGGATGCAAACGTTGCACCGTGGATACCGTCACGACCTGTTGGTGGGCCCACGTAATACACCGGGTTACCTACACCTTTGGCTACACCGCGCTGAATCTTGTCATGATCAATCAGACCCACACACATGGCATTAACCAGTGGGTTACCTTCGTAGCTCTCGTCAAACATGACTTCACCCGCAACCGTAGGAATACCGATACAGTTACCATATCCCGCAATACCGGCTACGACATGCTCAAACAAATATTTAACACGATCGCTCTCCAACTTACCGAAACGAAGAGAGTTCAGAAGTGCTACCGGTCTTGCGCCCATGGAGAAAATATCACGGATAATGCCGCCCACACCTGTTGCCGCGCCTTGATAAGGCTCTACTGCGGAAGGGTGGTTATGGCTTTCAATTTTGAATACAACGGCCTGGTTGTCACCGATATCCACGATTCCGGCACCTTCACCTGGTCCCATCAGGACACGAGGGCCACTTGTCGGGAAACGACGCAAGAGCGGCTTGGAGTTTTTGTATGCGCAGTGCTCAGACCACATGACACTGAATACACCGATTTCCGTGTAATTTGGCTTGCGGCCCATGAACTCACAGATCAGCTCATACTCGCTGTCAGACACGCCCATCTGTGCGTAAAGTTTATGTTCTGCGACCTGTTCTGCTGTCGGTTCCTTAGCGGATAGCTGCTGCGTCATGCCGATCCCTCCATGCTTTCAAAATAGATGTAAACATACGTTTGCCGTCTTCCGAACCAAACAGTGAATCCACTGCACGCTCTGGGTGCGGCATCATGCCGACTACGTTTCCACCCTCGTTGCAGATTCCCGCGATATCACCCAGGGAACCATTCGGGTTCGTACCATACGTAAATACGATCTGGTTGTTCGCTTGCAGACTCGCGAGCGTCTCCTCGTCGCAATAATAGTTACCTTCACCGTGAGCAATTGGGATGACAATCTCTTCGCCCGGTGCATAGTCACGTGTAAATGGTGTATCTGCGTTTGCCACTTTCAATACCGTATCGTGACAACGGAATTTCAGGGAAGTATTACGAATCAATGCACCTGGAAGCAATCCCGCTTCCGTCAGGATCTGGAATCCGTTGCAAATACCCAAAATATATTTACCTTGTTCAGCAGCTTTCGCTACCTCGTTCATTACCGGTGCAAAGCGAGAAATCGCTCCGCAACGCAGGTAGTCCCCGTAAGAAAAACCACCCGGAACCAAAATACAATCATAAGCCGAAAGATCTGTAGCCGTGTGCCATACATAATCAACCTCTTGTCCAATCGCATCTTCCACTGCCTTGTAACAGTCGATGTCGCAGTTGGAGCCAGGGAACACAAGAACTGCAAATTTCATGAGATTAACCCTCCAATTCGTAGCGGTAATCTTCAACAACGGTGTTGGCCAGCAGCTTTTCACACATGACTTTCAATCGTTTCTCCGCTTCCGCACGATCTGTTGTATCCAGGTTGAGTTCCATGACTTTACCGATCCGTACACTTTCCACTTCGTTGAATCCCATGGAATGCAGGGCTCCTTGAACAGCTACGCCTTGCGGGTCGAGTACGCTTTGCTTAATAGTGACATATACGGTTGCTTTGATCATGATCCTTATGTTCCTCCTCAGTAATGAACGGGATAAATGCTTTACGCTGTTAAAAATGGGGTGTGGAGCTTGCTCCGGGGCGGATTGTTCTTCCGGTCGCTTGTTGTCCCCAGGTTTTTTTTGATTGTTTTGGCCCGTTGTGCGGTCAAAACCCGGGGACAAAGGCGAACGCTATCGCTCCTTTAAGAACAATTCCGCCCCTCCGCTAGTCCATGCGACGTTTTTTAAAGGCCTAAACCTTTTACGTTGCACGGTGTGTAATGGTCTAGTGCTTGCTCCCAGGCGGATTGTTCTTTCTGGTCGCTTGTTGTCCCCAGGTTTTTTTGGATTGTTTTGGCCCGCTCTGCGGTCAAAACCCGGGGACAAAGGCGAACGCTATCGCTCCTTTAAGAACAATTCCGCCCCTACGCTAGTCCATGCGACGTTTTTTAAAGGCCTAAACCTTTTACGTTGCACGGTGTGTAATGGTCGAGACTGACCATTACGTGAAAACAATTAAATTTATTGTGCCGTTAAACGGTTATAAATATCGACGTATCTGGCGGTTGTTGCTTCAACTACGGCTTGCGGGAGTGGATCCGGTTTGCTGTTCTTGTCCCAATCCGTTCCAGCAAGATAGGTGCGCACTGGCTCTTTATCCATGCTATCGATCTCGATGTCGAGTTCATAATTCTCTTTGGCCCAGAAGCGTGAAGCATCTGGGGTGAAGATTTCGTCAATCAGGATGACCTTGCCATCCACAATGCCGAACTCGAATTTGCAGTCTGCCAGAATGATGCCACGCTGATCACAGTAATCACGAGCGAATTCGTACAGGCGCAGGCTTTTTTCCTGAAGCTCCATTGCAAGTCCGTCGCCCACCAGTTCTTTCATGCGATCCATCGAAATGTCCTCGTCATGCCCTACATCATTTTTGGCTGCCGGGGTGAAAATGGGAACTTCGAGTTTGGCGTTCTTGCGCAGCCCTTCAGGCAGTTTAATGCCATTTACTTCACCGCTCGTCTCGTATTGTCTCCATCCACCACCAGTGATGTATCCACGCACGACACATTCAATATCAATGCGTTCTGCTTTGCGGGTTACCATGATGCGGTCTTTGAGCAATTCTGGGTCTGTGACGAGATCACCCAATTTGTTCACATCGGTATGAATCACGTGATTCTCCATCATGCTGCCTGTCAGTTCAAACCAGAAACTGCTGAGCTTGTTCAGTACGTTTCCTTTCTCGGGAACTGCCGGGTCCAGCACATAATCAAATGCCGAGATTCGGTCGGTAACCACGATCAGAAAATGTTCACCCAGATCGTACAATTCACGTACTTTTCCTTTATATAACAGAGGTGCTTTAACGAGATCTGCCGCAGTGGACAGTGCCATGGGTTCACCTTCTTTCAGGAGATGTAAAGTATACGTCCAATTCCCCTCATCACGCGGGGCCACTCCGAATACAGAACAACCTTCCGATCGCTGTTATCCCCGGATTTTTCTGATCCCCTTTCTCAAGGGGAAAATCCTGTGATAAAGGCGAGCGCTTTGCTTCTTCAGGTTTTTTCTGCCTTCTCCGTTCCAGCGTGAACACATAATTAACCTATACTTTTAGGGAGTAGACTAATTCAAAGCCTTAATATATTAGTCGTTCAAACCTAGTTTTTTGAAGATGGTGTCTACGTGCTTCAAGTGCCATGACGGGTTGAACGCATCTGCGATTTCCTCTTCGTTCAGTACTTCCGTGATTTCCGGAGTGGATTTCACGATATCTTGGAACTGACGTTGTTCTTCCCATGCTTGCATCGCACGTGGTTGAACGGTATCGTATGCTTGCTCACGGCTGAAGCCTTTGTCGATCAGCTTCGTCATTACACGGCCAGAGAATGGCACGCCGAAGGTGCGCTCCATGTTGCGTTTCATGTTCTCAGGGAATACCGTCAGGTTCTTCACGATGTTACCAAAACGGTTCAACATGTAGTTCAGCAACATCGTTGCATCCGGCAGAATGATACGTTCTACAGAAGAGTGCGAGATGTCGCGTTCATGCCAGAGCGTTACGTTCTCGTATGCCGATACCATATGTCCGCGAATGACGCGGGACAAGCCAGAGATGTTTTCACTACCAATCGGGTTACGCTTGTGCGGCATCGCGGAAGATCCTTTTTGACCTTTAGCAAAAGCTTCTTCCACTTCACGGAATTCACTCTTCTGCAGTGCACGTACCTCTGTTGCGAACTTGTCCAGGGACGTCGCGATCAACGCCAATGTAGCCATATACTCCGCGTGACGGTCACGTTGCAATGTTTGAGTGGAGATTGGCGCAGGTTTCGTGCCCAGCTTCTCGCAGACAAACTCTTCAACAAATGGATCGATGTTCGCGTACGTTCCTACTGCGCCTGAGATTTTGCCGTATTGTACATTGTCTGCTGCATGACGGAAACGCTCCAGGTTCCGTTTCATCTCTTCATGCCACAACGCCATTTTCAGTCCAAATGTTGTTGGCTCTGCATGTACCCCGTGCGTACGTCCCATCATTGGTGTGTGCTGATAAGTCAGTGCTTTTTCACGAAGAATTTCAATGAAATTCACGATATCCTTCTCCAGAATCTCATTCGCTTGACGCAGTACATAACCCAGAGCCGTATCCACGACATCTGTGGAAGTCAGTCCGTAGTGCACCCATTTCCGCTCCGCACCCAGACTTTCAGATACCGTACGTGTAAATGCGATTACGTCATGACGTGTTTCCTTTTCAATCTCATAGATGCGGTCGATGTCAAAAGATGCGTTCTGACGAAGCAATGCTGCTTCTTCCTTAGGGATTACACCCAGTTCGGCCCACGCCTCACATGCACATATTTCAACTTCCAGCCACGATTGGAATTTGTTCTCTTCGGTCCAGATGGCTCTCATTTCGGGTCTGCTATAACGTTCAATCATGAATTTGTATTCCTCCAGAGGTTAGTTTGTTCAATCCATTGCAATCCTTCTTCAACATCCTGACAAAGCAGATTCACATGCCCCATCTTACGTCCTGTTTTGGCTTCGGTTTTACCATATATGTGAAGCTTGGGAATCACACCGAGTTCTATCGCTTCTGCATCAGGTTGCCCTGTTCTGGCGATGATGCCTTCCAGATGTTCTCCAAGCACATTGACCATGACGACCGGGCTCAATAACGAAGTGTCCCCAAGTGGTAATCCGCAGATCGCACGGATATGTTGTTCGAACTGAGAAGTGGCACAAGCTTCCATCGTATAGTGACCGGAATTATGTGGTCTTGGCGCCAGTTCGTTGACATACAGTCTTCCATCCGCCGCCACAAACAGTTCCACTGCCAGCAGCCCGACAGCCTTCATCGATTCTGCTACCGCTGCTGCCAGCTTTTGCACTTCAATCTGGATGTCTGCAGCAACTCTAGCCGGTACAATGGAAGCATGCAAAATGTTATTCACATGAATGTTCTCCGCTGGCGGGAACGTTTTGATCTCTCCATTGGTACTGCGCGCCACGACGACCGAAATCTCGCATACAAACTTGATGAATTGTTCCAGCACCAGTTCCGCACCTGTAGCTGCGAGCTCTTCATACGCAGCCACAGCCTCCTTCGCCTCTCGGATTACGCGCTGGCCTTTGCCATCGTAACCTCCAGTCACCGTCTTCAGTACACAAGGCACGCCAAGTTCACTTACAGCAGCAAGCATCGTATCCGCACTAGTGATCTCACGATAAGGCGCAACTCTTACTCCAGCGGCTTCAATTGCACGTTTTTCACGTAATCGATGTTGTGTGGTGTACAGCAACGCACTTCCTTGCGGTACGTAGGACTCACGCTCGAGCAGTCCAGCGACTTCTGCATCCACATTTTCGAATTCATACGTAATAACATCGCATTGCCGAGCCAGTTCAAGCGCAGCTTTGGCATCGTCATATCCCGCTTCAATCTGACGAGCAACTTGACCACAAGGCGCATCCGAAGCGGGATCAAGGGTAACAAATCGATACCCCATTGCCGTTCCTGCGAGCGTCATCATACGTCCCAGCTGTCCGCCTCCAAGAATGCCGATAGTTGTTTTCCCCGGTAGCAGGACATTTTTCAGTTCTCCTGCTATGCCGGATTGGTTCGCGGCTCTACTCATAGTTCTTCACTGCTTTCCAGTACTTCTTGTTTGATGCGCTCTCTTCGAGCTTCAGAGCGACGTTGGACATCCGGGTCAAAAGCACCGATCATTTGAGCTGCCAGCAATCCTGCATTCGTTGCCCCTGCCTTCCCAATCGCTACAGTTGCGACGGGAATACCACCTGGCATCTGAACAATGGACAACAGGGAATCGAGACCGTTCAATGCTTTGGATTGAACCGGTACGCCAATGACTGGAAGCATCGTTTTGGCTGCAACCATACCGGGTAGATGTGCTGCCCCGCCTGCGCCTGCAATGATCACCTTGAATCCTCGATCAATTGCTTGCTCTGCGTATTCGAACATCAAATCCGGTGTACGATGGGCGGAGACCACTTTTTTCTCATATCCAATTTCCAGTTCGTCCAACACCTCGCACGCATGTTTCATCGTTTCCCAATCCGACTTACTGCCCATAATTACAGCGACTTGCAGTGACATGAATACATCCAACTCCCGTCTGAGCTTTTTTGATTACATCTGACCAATAAGAAACTCTTATTACATGTGAAATGAAAAAATCCGCTACCCGCGAAAACATCACATTTTCTTCGGACACCGGACTCCAAGAAATACGTATCCCTCATTTGGGCATGCCAAAAGGGGGCTTGCTGTCCGCATCTGGTTGCATGCGACTCTCAGCCGTATCTCCTCGTAGTCCGGAAATTTACGGTTCCCGGGTAGATACTTCCGGGCCCTATTCCCGGCGTTATACGAGCAAATATCTATCAAACTATTTTCGTTCATTTTTGTAATCTCTTATTACACATTTCGTTCCTACTCGACCTTATTCTTACCTGATCGACACATCTAACATTTTAACAATCCCCTACAGCTAATGTCAACTTAAAGACGAACATTTAACATATTGACAAATATAATGTTCGGGAATTGCTTCATTAAAATCGGTTAGACATCCATTTCATCCCATAAAAGAAAGCCGGCTCCTCTTCAATCTCTCGAAGGCAACCGGCTTCCTGCTTTTCAGTGCGTACACACTGCATTCATTATTTTACGATCAGTACTGGAACCTGAGCATGCTGCACCACATTGTGACTGACACTACCCAGGACAAATTCCCGAATTCCACCGAGTCCGCGGCTACCAATAATAATGATATCCGAATCATTTTCTTTGGCAAAATCAAGCAACACTTCCGCAGCCGCTCCTTGAATCAGATCTACATTGGCCGTTACACCAGCAGCCTGAAGTCGTTCTTTCGCTTCATCTGTTGTTTGCACCGCCAAATTGTAGTAGTCATTATTAAGTGAAGGTGGCAGAGGCGCCAATCCCTCACCGATGAATACACGCGGGAAATCAAAAGCATGAATGACATCCAGTACAGCATTCGGGGACACTTTGGCTAGCTCAATTGCACGATCAAGTGCTTTATTTGAAGCTTTGGAACCATCATAAGCCACTAATATTTTGGAGAATAACATGTGAATCCCGTCCCTTCCTTTATATGTAGAGCACGCGAAGCAAGCTTCGGTCTGACATCCATTAAACTAATATAACCATATAACTCCTTAAACGTACCGGAGCCACAATGAACCATTTATACGAATGAATTTACATATAAATCCTTACGGTGACGATGAACGATTACGCATTTGTTCCAAGTGTTCATTGAATAAAATAACCATAGATTACCGCATTCAGGAACAATAACAACGGAATGCCAATGGTGAAGCTGGGATGTTTGGTCTTATGCCTTTTCCGATACATCGCGATCCAGACTCCCAAAGCACCGCCAATAAAAGCAAGCAAGAATAACGTCCGTTCGGGTGTACGGTCACGACGCTGTTGTGCACGCCTCTTATCATCCGACATCACCAGATAACCCACTACATTAATAAATAAAAACCACAATATAAGTCCGGTTTGCATATAATTCTAGCGATCCCCCTGTCCCGGGACATCTCCCTGTCTCCATTATAGTCCTCATTAGAGACATGTTCAACGCACCGGTGGGGAACCGCAAGTATTTTGCGAGGCACGCGTTAAGATCGACAGTTTAGATAATTTTAGGACTCCTGCTTAGGAATACCGTTCAGACTGGGTACTCTTTTGGCTGCTTTGGCTGGACGAACATCGATGTTTTCTTCCCTAATGCTATCTTTGTTCTGCTGGTTATGGATCTTTTCGGGTTTGTTGTGCGGCATATGGGTATCACCTCCTTGGCTTACGTTGCCTGAAAACAGAGGATCTTATACCCCATCACATGGTTGATTAGGTACACACGCAGCAATCACTTTCCATAGCGCCAGTTATTCGCAACTAGCGTTACATGAGGATGCGATCTGCCCTAACTCAGAGCTTGCTCTACTCTCCCTTTTTCTCCATAGCCGCCTTCAACAGCTCTCCAAGGTTAGACCCAATGGACTCCTGCTTCGCATATTGTTTCACGAGTTTTTGCTGATCGCGTTTGTTCACATGCTGTTTGTCCTTATTCAATGTTTCTGTAATACCACAAGGCAGACATTGCACGTATAGCCCTGCCTTGCCTTCTTTGATTTCCATCTTTTTGTGGCACTGCGCACAACGACGATTGGACAATCTTTTCTCGGCCGAACGACGATATCCACAGTCCTCCGTAGGACACACAAGAAACTTGCCGCGCTTGCCCTTCTTCTCCAGCAGCCGTGCGTTACAGTCCGGGCAATGGCTATTGGACACATTATGCGGCTTGTATTCTGCTTTGCTGCCTTTCACCGTTGACACGAGCTCTTTGGCCATAGAACGGATGCTGTCCAGAAAGGGTCCTGGCTGTCCTTGCCCACGAGCGATGCGCTCCAGTTCAGCTTCCCAACGGGCTGTCAGATCTGGGGTACGAAGCTGTGGAGCAGCAAGTTCAATTAACTGTTTTCCTTTGCCGGTTGGATGCATGCTGTTGCCTTGACGATCTATCGTATCGGAACTGACCAGCTTTTCAATAATATCCGCCCGTGTAGCCGGAGTGCCGAGTCCATGCTTTTCCATCTGGGAAAGTAAAGCGGCTTCGGTATACCGTTTAGGCGGCATCGTCCGTCCACTTTTAATATGGCAACGCTGAACCGTCACGGACTGTCCTTGCTGCACATCTGGCAAAAGCGCACGCTCATGGTCTGCTGCATCGTCAGCACGGTCATCGTCGTCATCGCTGTAATCACCGCCGTATACTTCGCGCCATCCACTTTCTTTCACCGTTGTACCTTTGACATGGAAGGAATCATTCCCCACTTGAACCGTGATTGCAACGGAATCGTACTTCGCTGCCGGATAGAACAGGCTGATAAAACGACGTACGATCAGATCGTATAATTTGCGTTCCTCCGGGTTCAATTGGTTCAGAAGTACCGTTTGCTCCGTGGGGATAATGGCATGGTGATCGGTCACTTTGCTGTCATCCACAATACGTTTGGTGATATTCAGATTTTTGCGCAGCAAAGGACGTGCCAGAGACGCATAAGGTCCAATGGCTACACTGTCCAGACGTTCTTTCAATGTAGCTGTCATGTCGGCAGTCAGATATCGGCTGTCCGTACGTGGGTACGTCACGAGTTTGTGCTGTTCATACAGACGTTGCAGGACATTTGAGGTTTGCTTTGCCGAAAAACCATATTTCCGGTTGGCATCCCGCTGCAGTTCCGTCAGGTCATATGCCAGTGGATGTGGCTCTACTTTCTCACTTTTCTTCACCTGGGCAATCGTGCCCTTGCGCCCGTCTACCCGCTTCTTCAATTCTTGCATTTCTTGAGGGTTGAATATGCGTGAATCTCCCCCTGCTGCCCGCCACACAGCCTGAAAATCTCCTAAATCTGCCGTTAACGTCTCATACTCCTGAGAGCGAAACCCATTAATTTCATTTTCTCTATCCATAATCATGCCCAAGGTCGGAGTTTGCACCCGTCCAGCAGACAACTGCGCGTTGAAACGAACAGTTAGCGCACGAGTCACGTTAAGTCCAATCATCCAGTCGGCCTCTGCCCGGCAACGTGCTGATTCATAGAGACGGTCGAACTGACTTCCTGGCTTTAGCGAAGCAAATCCGTCTTTGATCGCCTTATCTGTCTGAGATGAAATCCATAGACGTTTGAATGATTTTTTCCACCCCGCCATCTGCATGATCCAACGGGCCAGCAATTCACCCTCACGGGCCGCATCTGTGGCAATGACCAACTCGCCGACATCCTGACGTTTCATCAACTGCTGTACGGCTTTATATTGATGGTTGGTCTCTTTCAGTACCTTCAGTTTCGTACGCTCTGGCAGAATCGGCAAATCCTCCAGATTCCATGTGGCATACTTCTTATCGTAATCCTCTGGCTCAGCTAATCCAACCAGATGCCCCAGCGCCCAGGTAACGATATATTTCGGGCCTTCCATATAACTTTTATGTTTATCACGCGCGCCCATAACTCTGGCTATTTCGCGTGCTACAGATGGTTTTTCTGCGAGTACCAATGTCTTCACTTCATATCTCTTCCTCTCTGGTAGAACGTTATGTCTCTTTTATTCCTATCTTTTCATTATATCATTTCGCACTAAAGGTATGCTCTGTGATCTCCATTCCCTAATCTTACTCGCATTCTGTATCTAATGTTTAATCAATATATCGAATTCATGTCACATTTGTTTACATAAGAATAATTAATAGTTTTACTGTGATCAAGTAAATAGAAGCATGGGTAAGGTTTTATACCGATCGATATTGATGTATACGTTTTTTTGGATAAATATAAATCTTGTAAGATTACCTAACATAACTATACAATGTGTCAAAAGCATAGAAACAGAATCGCTGTTAACACACATCAATGAGACACAGGAAGGGAGCGTGGATGCATGACTTATCATGGATCTGTATTGAAAAAAAGTGGGGCTTTGTTACTGGCGGGAGCTGTCGTTGCCACAACATGGGGAGGAACATTACCTTCGGCATCAGCCGCAACGGCAACGCCTACAAGCAAAACAACAGTAGCAGCTGTCTCCAAAGGGAAAGCGCCTGCTACGCCGGCAGCATTTGTTCAAGCCATGGAAGAAGCCGCTACACTTGCAGGTGTTCCTTTTACCATGGACAAGCTCTCCGGAACAACCGTACAACGTAAAGATGCTGCGGTTGCCTTGCAACAATGGCTCAAGCTGGATTCGACTACCGAATCATTCAAGGATGTCCCGGATGAATCCACCTTTGCAGGTGCTGTCGGTGCATTGAACACTGCGGGGTTGATGAAAGGCTATACGGAATCCCTCTTCCTTCCAAATGCTGTACTTACCGAGAATGACCTCTCCATACTGAAAGATCGCATCTATAATTACATAAAACCGTTTGTCCTGGAGGAAGCAACCATTATGGATCTCCAGGCCGCTATGACGCAAGGAAAACTGACATCAAAAGAATTGGTTCAGAAATATCTGGACCGCATCGAAAAATACGATGATCAGGGTGTAAGCATCAACGCAGTATTAACCCTGAACCCGGATGCGCTCCAAATCGCGGAGCAATTGGATGAAGAACGTGCAGCTCAAGGTGCCCGCGGACCTCTGCATGGCGTTCCAATTCTGGTGAAAGACAATTTCGATACCAATGACATGCCGACAACTGCAGGTTGTATCTGTCTTAAGGATTCCATTCCAGCTCACGATGCTGAACAAGTGAAGAAACTCAAAGCAGCTGGCGCCATTATCTTGGGCAAAACAAACCTGCATGAATTCGCATTTGGCATCACAACATCCAGCTCATTGGGTGGACAAACATTGAATCCATACGCCCTGGACCACTATCCAGGTGGCTCAAGCGGTGGAACAGGCGCTGCCATTGCATCTAACTTTGCCGCAGCTGGCATGGGTACAGACACTGGCGGTTCGATCCGAATCCCTTCCAGCTTCAACAGCCTTGTGGGTATCCGCCCAACCATCGGACTATCCAGCCGTGAAGGCATTATCCCATTGGCTTTGACACAGGATGTCGGTGGACCAATGGCTCGTACCGTAAGTGATGCCGCAATCATGCTGGATGCTACAGCCGGCTATGACAAAAAAGATGTCGCTACAGCTTACGCGGTTGGGAAAATCCCTTCCAGCTACACTGACTTCTTGGATGTAAATGGACTGAAAGGTGCGCGCATCGGTGTGGCCACCGAACTCATCCCAAGTACCAAAGCTGAAGAAAAAGCCGTTGCTGACGTAATCAACACAGCTGTTGAAGAATTGAAATCACTTGGCGCTACCGCAGTTCCAATTTCTATCCCGAACTTGGCTGAGATCAACAAATACCCAAGCCTTAGTGGATATGAATTCAAGTTCCAGCTGAATGACTATTTGGAATCATTGGGTGCAGATGCTCCATACCACAGTCTGTCCGAGATCATCGCTTCCGGAGAGTTTGATAAGTCCCAAGAACAATCCATGAAGACTCGGGATGCACGCCAAACCCTGGAGACTACCGAATATAAGGATATCGTCCTGAAACGTACCCAAGTTACACGTGAATCCTTGCTGAAAGTAATGGCAGATAATAATCTGGATGCCATCATCTATCCTACGTCCACACAAGCCGCTGGTGTTATTGGCGAAGGACAAAACTCTGGTGGTAACAACCGTTTGAGTCCATTCTCCGGCTTCCCGGCGATCACGGTTCCTGCTGGTTTCACAACCGATGGTCTGCCTGTAGGCATGGAGTTCTTGGGTCGTGCCTTTGATGAAGGAACTTTGATCAAGCTGGCTTACAGCTACGAACAAGGTACACATCACCGCCAAGCGCCTAAGCTTACGCCGTAAAATATTTATGGGATTAAGCATTTCCTGTTAACACAAAAAACAGATGCATTCATATCATTTTATTTAAACGAGTTCTCACTAAAGAGACCACCCTCTTCATGATTGTATGAAGTCTGGGTGGTCTCTTTTATTTCCTCTGTCTAATTTGATGTTGCAAATTCCCGTATGTTATCCATTACTTAACTTTGTCCGGTACGCCCCACTTCAGCACCAGACCTGCGTAAGTCAGACCACCGCCAAAACCAAAGAGAGCCACAGTCTGTCCTTCTTTTAACTTCCCTTCATCCACTGCAAGCTGCAATGCAAGCGGAATGGAAGCAGCAGATGTATTCCCGCGATATTCGACACTGGTTAAAGTACGTTCCAAAGGGACCGGGCCACGTTCGCAAACAGCCTCAATCATTCTCATGTTGGCACTATGCGGGACAAACCAGTCAATCTGTTCAGGTCTTAATTCAGCTTTTGCTATAAGCTTATCCAATTGCTCTGGAATCGTCCGTACAGCCCACTTATATACCTCTCGTCCATTCTGAACCAAACAACCTTCGCCCTGTAAAGGCACTCCATCCATCTCTGAAGACAGACCACTCTTATAAAGATGGATACCGCCTTCTCCATGCGTACCGGATATCGCTGCCATAAAGTCACCTTCATCATGTGCAGCTTTCTCCACCAAGAAGGCTCCAGCTCCGTCCCCAAACAGGACACAAGTCGTGCGGTCTGTGTAATCCGTAATTTTGGATAACGTCTCTGCGCCGATAACTAGCACTTTGCGGTGCATTCCACTGGTCACCAGACTGTCAGCAAGCTGCAGCCCGTAGGAGAAACCAGCGCATGCCGCATTTAGATCCAGTACACCCGTGTGGTGGATCTTAAGATTAGCCTGTACTCTGGATGCCGTACTTGGAAATGCATATTCAGGTGTGCTGGTAGCCACAAGAATCATATCCACATCTTCTATACTAACTCCATAACGAGTTATCATATCTTCTACAGCCTTCGTAGCCAGGTCAGATACATATTGGTCTTCAGCTGCAATTCGCCGTTCTCTCATGCCTGTACGTTGCACAATCCATTCGTCACTTGTCTCGACTAATTTCTCCAGATCAGCATTCGTTAATATTCGATCCGGTACATATGCTCCCATTGCCGTGATAGTTGCCTTTGATTGATGATTCATATCGGCATTCACCTCATTTGGTTTTTCACTATTATAGCACTAAGTCTTAGTACTTGGTACTAATTTTATAAAAAATTTATTATGATTCTTTCGTTAGTTGTTTCTTTTAAAATGATCTCTTCATTTATTACCCAGAGCAATATAAACGATGGCATGCATTTTTTGATGAAGAATTGTGAATATCCCCTGACTAACATGAAGAATGTCTTAATTAAATGCGTTTTTTATAGACAGTTCATTCCAACAGGAGGAAAATAAACAGATTGCCCTACATTACTAAAGAATAGAGATGACCTATACCCATGAAAGAATTAAATATCCTTGCCATTTCCGGAAGTCTGCGCAATCAGTCCTCCAATACGTTACTAATGCACGCCATAATTAAGCTGGCTCACACTAACCTTAAGTTTGAAGTATACGATGGATTAAATGATCTGCCGCATTTTAACCCTGATCTCGATGTCGAGGAGGGTCCAGTGTCCATACAGAACTTGAGAGCCCAACTTAAGCATTCGGACGGTGTCCTTATCTGCACGCCAGAGTATGGAAATGGCGTTCCCGGGGTCTTAAAAAACGCACTAGATTGGGTTGTATCTTCTGGAGAATGGCTCAATAAACCCACTATTGCCATCGCTGCTTCCCCAAGCCCCATGGGAGGTGACAAA
This sequence comes from Irineochytrium annulatum, assembly GCA_027600665.1. Lineage (NCBI taxonomy): Eukaryota > Fungi > Chytridiomycota > Chytridiomycetes > Chytridiales > Chytridiaceae > Irineochytrium > Irineochytrium annulatum. Next base: position 198,822 of record JADGJL010000007.1, read on the forward strand.
GCCCATGCTTCCTTATTGCTGACACTAAACATGATCAATGCACAAGTTCTACAGGAGGGCTGTTTAACCATTCCTCATATTACATTGAAAATGAACAAACAAGGCGTCATCATTGATTCGGAAACCCAGCATGCATTGCAGAACTCCCTTTCAATCCTTGAGGATGCTTGCAATCAAATGAAAGGCTAGACAAATGTTGTACTTAAATCCCTGATAGAGAAATGATCCTTTTAAAATTATTTAACATTCTCATAAATATTGAAATAAAAAAAACAGCCTTGGTTATTTACCAGGGCTGTTAAGGTTTATATAAGTATTTAGGATTAAAATAAAAAGGACACACTTGATCATATCGAGTGTGTCCTTCGATTGCTTGGCGGCGTCCTACTCTCCCAGGACCCTGCGGTCCAAGTACCATCGGCGCTAGAGGGC